>RAHM01000119.1:1806867-2087659 GCA_003713295.1 Parotia lawesii | reverse complement strand
CTCTCCTCTCCTCTCCTCTCCTCTCCTCTCCTCTCCTCTCCTCTCCTCTCCTCTCCTCTCCTCTCCTCTCCTCTCCTCTCCTCTCCTCTCCCCCCTGCCCTGCCCCTCCCTACCCCTCCCTAATTTGGTGCTCTGCACTGTTTCAAACTCTTTCTGCATTTAAATTTTTGCACTTCTGAGTTTTTTAGTGTTGCAAATTGCAAATTTTCTAGATTCTATAATACATGTTTTTGCATCTTGTTTTTGTTATGGTCTCAGTGCATGCGCTCAACATTTTTGCTTTTTCCTAGAAACCATCATCATGCTTTTTCCGCATTTGATGATATTTGTCCCTTGCTCCTTCAGGGCTGTTGCACAGATTTCTATAAGGAATTGCACCTGATGAATTTCCAAACGTTTTGAGCTTTTGTTCCCTGACTAAATCCATATTCTGACTTTGCTTTGGAGTATGCAAATATATCTGAAATGTGAAACCTTTCCTTCATGTGCCCTTCCTTAAAACGTTTAAAGCTGGAGTCACTACTTCGGCTATTGTTCCCTACTCTGAACTCCTCAATTTCCACCCCTTTACTTGAATACTGTGTCCCCTGCCACCAACCACACCCTCAAAACCACCAAAGTTTTAAGCTTCAGTAAATCTTGCCAAAGGCATGAGGCGGGGTGTTTCCCAGCATTTCTAAGCATACTGAGACAGGGAGGCTTTACACAAGGCATAAAAGATAAATCCTATGAAAGAAAGAGAGTTTAAAATAAACTTTCTGATGAGATTTCTTTTCCTCTGGACTGATTTTTTTCTTTTTGTTGGAGTCCACTGTACATCTCTAATCTTAATCATTAAAAAATCATTACCTGTTCCTCTCATGTTAAAATAGATATATTTTTTTTAATTTTTTCTTCTTCTTCATTTACCACACACATTTTTGTTTCACTGCTAATAAGCATTCACTCTTTTAATTTCTTTCTACTAATTTCGAATGAAGTTTTATCTTTATTCTGTCCTTTTAATCCCTATCTCTATTTTGGGAATAGGCAATCAGAAAAATCCATCTATTAACTACTGACTGTAGGCTGATAGATGTAGGGTTCAATCCTAGTCAGCCACATAAATCTCTAAAAAGCAATTTAGAAATCTGAAAATGTTCATTGTTATGGCTTTCTAATAGTGACCAGAAGTAGAGTGGAAAAATTTCCCAGAGAGTAAATAAAAAATTGAGGAGAGTTCAAAACTAATGGGTGTACACTAATTTCCTTTCCAAACTATTACATGCAGAGACACTAATAGAAGGAAAGTCCTTCATATCCTGAAGCATGTATTAATATCTTGAAACAAGAGATGCAGCAGCATCCAATTATACTGTGTTTCAGGGATCACTTGTCCTGTGTTCTGAAACCTGCAGTTTTAGTTTTACCAAAGGATGACATTTCATTTCCTTGATATCAGAGTGTTAGGTATTAGTTCTCTAATTAAACAGTTCTGTTCTAAGAAAAAATTAAATTAGTAAGTGTGCATGGTTAAAGTTGGCTGTACAAATTGTCTCTGTAAAATCATAGAGAAATTAACAATTGCATACTACAATATCTCATGTCAGTAGTTTACAGAAAATTACCCAAAAATATAATCAATTACAGTAAATTACCGTATCTTGAGAGGGTCAGATGAAGATTAAAGAGAAAATTGTGTTCACGGAACAGTACTTATTTTTACTAACACCTTCTTTAAGACTAACTCCTGTAATTAATTTTTAAATAATTTTTCATTGAAGCTCTAGTTCTTTATACCTACTTTTATGATATGTATATATTTTAACTACTCTTAAGATCATTGTTTCCTATTAAATTGTCTCATTACAGTCAATACCAGTTTTGTCTTTTGGATTTTAATACAGTAATGATACCAATTTTGCTGCAAAGAAAATAAAAGTGATGGAATAAAGAAAGAACCTTTGATTACTTTGCTTAGAAGAATCACTAAAAGAGTCATTTTAGCATTATACATGACTTTGGGGCAAATAAATAAAACCACTGATTTTTATGCCTAGATAATTCTAGGTACTCACATACGAGTTCTAAGTGTCTATGTTTAAGAGAATATGCTAGAAACTTCAATATAGCTGGCAAGGCAAGAGAAAATATCCTAAGAAACTAGGAAGAAATAGACCCTTCTGTACATGTCCCAGGTATTTTCTTTTAATTCAAATATGTTGTTGCAAAACACTAATAAAAAGTAGAGCTAATACTGTGCAGTTTATTTGCCTCAGCCTCTCAGGGAGCTGAGATATCCTCCTAAATTCACTGTGCCGTATGGCAAGGGAAATAACCGGATCATTTACGTGTTTTCCAAGCTGTCATAAACCACAGTTTCTGTGATCTGAAACACAAACTGAAAAATTCTGAGAGCTCATTACTTTTTTAAAAGGCAACAGATAAGAATGCCAATATGCCCATCATGCTGCAGTGTGATGAAGTTATATACATTAATGGAAGTCAATCTAATAGGAAGCAACAAATACACTTTTTCTCGCTTGAGTTGCTCGCTGGTCTACCTTTATTTAGTTTGAAACACGGCTCTCCTTCCAGCTCCCAGCTTCCAGTTCTTCTATGAGTTCTGTTAATCCCCACCAGGAATTAAGAGTTGGCATTTATTTACTTTGAAACCTTATTGAACAGTGCTGAACCACATACGGATGAAAAGAAACAACAATTCATTGTCTTGAAAACTGACTATTGAATATTTGATGTCTTGAATAATTTCCCTGAATAGGAAATAAAGCACTAAGCTGTACCAGTTTGTTGTTTTGTCGGGGGAAAGCTAATATGATGCCAGAAAACTGAGGCATTGTACAATTAATTTCCAACTTCCCATCTGAGAAGTCCATCAGTACTCCACAAAGACACATGTGAAGGTTTGCCACTAGTACAAGTACAGAGTTTTAAGAAGGACTCTTTTATTGGCTCTTTCTCTTACCTTGCTGAGTCTCAAAGAAAAGCATGTGTTTTACACAATCTAACAGTAATCAAGATTTTTAGTTACAGGAAAATTACTATAATCTTTGAAAACACTTTTCTGGTGTTYTTCAGGTATTTGCTTTTAGAAGTCATAAAGCAAGGAAAGGGAAATAGCTCCTGTGATCATACCCCGAAGTTACACTGAAGGGTTATAGAAATTAGATATCTCCTTTTGCACTAATTACTATGTTAAAGAAATTGTTGCTTCATGGAGTGCAGGGGTCAATAAGGCACCAAAGACAGGAGGATAAGCTACACAGACCAGAACAACCAATCCTTTCTGGAATGAAAATCAGGACTGAACTGTGGGASAAGACTGTGAATAGAACTGTTGGGATAAAGACATGAAGTTCTTTCCTTTTTCATCTGAAAATGGAAGGTTCAGAGTAGGTAGAAGGAACAGTAAAAATGGTGGCCATTGACTGGTGGTGGGTGGTGGAGAAAGGTAACAGACAGTCTCAGTCAAATGGAGGATGTTCAGCAAAAGTGGTTTCAACAAACTGAGGTGAAAAGTCAAATTCTTTGAAGGAAAAATTGGCTTTTAAAAACCAGTCATTTACAACTGACCAGCATTCCCATTTTGAGAAATTCTGGAATTGTTCATTAGTTCCCAGAAAAATCTGTTTGTTCCTCATATCTATGAGAGGAATAATTTCTCAACCAATTATCAGTAAAAGCAGYGGAAAAAATTGCTTTGAGTCCTTAAAACATACTAGTGATAAGGGAAATAAGGATATTTTTAGCTGAACAATACCCCCTGCTATCAAAGTATTGACCAAGTTTTTATGAAATCACACAAGGAACATAATTTTTTGTTATTAAAAGTATTTATTATTCTTTATCTGAACATTGTGCAAGTTTGTGTTAGGGACACTACTGGAGCTTTAATGAGCTTCCAGATAGACCCCAATACTTCTGTGAAAGAGCTTCAAAGAGCTTTTGAGCTGGAATTTCATTTTGGTTTTTACCATACAAACAAGAGCACCATATCTTTTGAGTCATCCGAGACAAATAAAAGTTTCATTGTAAAGTAAACAATTTTCTACCTCTGTTTATTTCACCCAAATGTCTTTTTTGCTGTGCCCAGGATACTAAAAATCTCTTGTGCTATCAGTCTGTTTTGCTCATAGTACATGGGACTCAAGCTAACTTCTGTCCAGATCTCTTTAGAGTTAACACAGATCTTACATCAGGATTTCTTGGACAACTCTTTTGCACACAGAATGAACTTAAAGACAGCAAAGCTAAAACAGTTTGCTAATTTTGATTCCTAATTTTGATAAAGGAAAGAGTAGATATTTTTCAAATGAAAAAGAAACTAGGTAAACTAAACCTTGTCTTATTCTCCAGAAATGGATCCTAAAATGAGGAAAGAAAAATATTCTAACAAGCTTTGTTAAAAACATCAGAAACACAGAAATAAATGCCATATTTACAGCATGGAATATTTTTTAACAACTTCCAGGGCTACTGCTGTGTTACTTCTTCTGTGTTCTTGACTCAAGTGTAGGGTTGAGAATTTTTGTGAGGTTAAAAATTAAACTACCTTACTATAACATTAATGTTAGACATTAAACKGATATTAAATATTTCTAGCAGATATTTACTTAATTTCTATAACTGCTTAATATTTCCATGCATCACTTTGATTGTGCAGCTATGGAATAATTAGAAATACTGATTTCTGAATCCAAATTGTGATAAAACTTTTCATGGGATTTGGCTGCATGCTTTTTAAATATAGTATAAATCATATCTGTAAACCCTTATCTTGGATGTATGGAGTGTCACAGAATATTCCTTATTAAGAATACAGAGCTGCCTCTCAAGCAAATATGTGCTTACAAATCAGGTTAAGGCACTAAGTTTTGCAAAGAACTCAGTAGACAGTTCATTTGTCTAATAAATTCCTGCTTGTGGGCAGGATTATGAATTGTGATGAAAAAACAACAACAACTAGATGAAGGGTTGGATAAAAGATAAAACATGACAACAATAGCACTGGTCCTTTAATTCAATTCACTGAGACTTCTGTATTTCCACGAATTTCTTTCCCTTAATGTGTTCTTTTATATGTATGTATATTTCATTTCATTAGGTTTCTCTTGACTGGGAAGAAAACCTTTCAGAAAAAGGAAGGTTTACTTTCTCAGTATGGAATATGATATTTAAGCAATATTGTTCCCATGTTTTTTAAGTAGGCTTACATTTTGCCTGCTTTTACTCAATAACTGAATCTTTTCTTTCCTCACTAATTGTCAAATGATAGTACATAAACTATGGAACAATTACATTGTATGTATTAGGATGTTGAGTTGATGATGATGATAAAGATTTTATGAAGATTATAAAATGTAGAGGAGTACTAAGAGATAATTTTTACAGAATGAGCCAACATTAAGGATCAACATTTGTTGTTCAGTATAAACATCTGCACTCTAAAGCAGAAATGACAGTCCTTTAGATATCTCATTGTAGTCATAGAGAAATAGCATTTTTTATTTGCTCAGATTCTTTGGTAACACAGAATTCAGACTGTTCACATAATTCACTATTGTGTCTCAGCTTAGTATGTCTACTTAAGTAAAAATTGAACCCCAAATCCTAACCAAGAAATCAAAAAGGAATTACATCTGTTCTGCCTCCAAATTAATATTTTCAAAAGGAGAACAATTTTGCAGTAAATATTACTCAAAGCGGTTTTGTTGTTTTAAAATTATTTTGAATGAATGTTTCAATACCATCTGCAATCATTTAAGATACACCCTTTTTTCTAAGGCATATCTTTCATTCCATATTTTTTGGTTCAGTCCTTATCCACTTCATTGAATTAAAAAATGCCTTTGTGTACATCAACTGCATATTGCTGTCAAGATTTTGTCAGGATTTTTAGAAACAATATACACACAGTATCACGCACATAACAAAACAATGCTTCATTCAACAATGCCCAGTCTTATTATTATTATTTATCATTGGTGAACACCTTCATGAGCAGCTTTGAGTTTTGGGAGCAGCTTGGAAAATGCCTGTGAGTTTGACAACAAGGCATGGCCAGTCACAGCAGCAAGGTGCAGTGGAGCTGCTAGAGGCTGGAGCGGAAACAGTGGAAGAGACAATGGGAAGACTAGTTTTTCTCCCTCTTCAAAGTCATTGCTATGTTACATATCTATGACTTAGATGCTGCAACACAAGCTCCCATTTTAATGGGACGACCAGGAGCCACAAGAGCCAGGCTGGCTTGGCTACCTTGTTTCTCGTGGCTCCATCAAGTGGCCCACAAGCTCCATTACAGACAAGTACATTTTCTTCTGAACCAGGACCTAGCTTCTGTTCCAGACAAGTACATTAATTATCAATAACATAGAACAGAAAAATATTGCTCAGTGGCACCAGTTTGATGTATTTGGGTCAGATCAGAATGACTTGACAAAAACATTTTGTCTTTTTCTCTGTTCTAAAATAAGTAGCTTTTGCAGAGCAAATTAGGAGTCATTAAAGCCTTTTTATTCCCATTAATACATTCTGAGTACAAAAGGAAAGCTTACTTCTGGGTAGCCCTTACATTTCTCTACTCATGGGTCGCTTTGGGGGAATATGATCAAACAAGATTTTTAAAAATGAAAGTTGTCATCTTCAGTATTATTTGTGTCTTATAACTTTCGGTGATGATGACACACGCATCTCTCCCACTTTAAATGTTGGCTCTGAGATAAGAACAGTGACTTAAAACTGTGTGTTTCTCTGCCTTGATTGTAAAGAGGACCCAAGGGCGACTAGCTAAGATATATACATCTATACTCTATACTGCTACAGTTAGTCACTTGCATTGCACATCTTTACTCTGTCAAGGGGCTTGGAAATATTCCAGGGACATGGCAGTAAATGCATATTCATAGCCCTTAAATTCAGAGAGCTATCTCTTTGAAACTTGCCCAGACTGAGATTTTGTTGAGGTATGAGATTCTTATCTTCTAGATCTCCTCCACTACGCTAAGGAAAGCAAGTAAATTTATGTAGAAAGAGGGATAATTTTTAAACTCTCACAACCCTTTTTTAAAATCATTCTCTACAGAGCTTAATTTCATTTAGCAAACAGGTTTTATGAAGAGTGATTTGGGGGGAAATGCCATCAAAATTAAAAGTGTACTTCAGCAATTTAATCTCCAYATCACAACCAGAATTTTCCATATGGTAGAACAGCTAGAAACAAGTGTGGAAATGTGATCTTTGCCTAAATCRTGTAACACTAGATCCTGTCTGGTCAAATCAGAAGTACTAGGCTTTTTGTGTCTAAGAATTTATTAAATTCCTCGAAGATATATATCCAAAATCATACAGATAAATTTCCAGTTGTCATCTGGGTGTTAAACTGTGAAAAAAACSCAATGTTTTGTTCTCTGTACTCTCAGAGACAGGTCCCCCTTGGTTTTGGCTACTCTGCATTTATACAGAGAGGATTAGGCTTCCTACTGGAAACTATTTTGAGAAAGAAAGGATAACAGAAATATCATACATTAGTTTAGTGGGAAAAGGAGCTGGAAATATGCCTTGAAGCTACTTAGAGGCCTGAACATGCAAAGAGCCACAGGAATTTTTAAAAAAAGCCAAGGCGTCTAATTTCTTAGGTCATGAGTCAGATAAATGAGGTATATTTTAACATGTGAACTATGGAGAAACAAATCTACAGTTTGAGAATTTACTGAGTAATTTAGGGTGGGAGGTGGAGATCACCTGTCTGGTCAAACCCACTGCTCAACTTAGATCAGGCTTCCCAAGACCTTGTGAATTTTTTAATATCCCCAAGGATGAAAAGTTCATAGCCTCTCTACACAACCTCTTTTAGTGTTTCAATGCCCTGTTGTGATTTTTTTTTCATAATGTTCAAATATATATATATGTGTGTGTTTGTGTGTATATTTTCCTAATGTTCAAAATTTCCTGTGTTGCAACTTTTGTTCTTGAGCATTCCCTTCTATTGAGTATCTGAAAGCAGCAACATCTCCTCTTTGCCTTCTCATCCTAAGAAGATGTCACTCTCTCAGCCTCTTCTTGTACATCACATACATTCAAACATCCTAGTCATGTAAGTGGTCCTCCACTGGGGAGCCCAAAACTGGACACAGAACTGCAGATGAAGTTAACAAGAGCTGAACAGAGGGGGATGGTCACTTTCACCAAACTGCTACCTACAGTCCTGCTCACACAGCACTGTATGCAGTTGTTTTCCTTTGGTGCAAGGACACACTGCCTACTCATGTTCTTGGTTTTCCACCATTACCCCCCAGGCCTTTTCTCCTAAGCCAGTTCATGGGCAGTCAGTCCCCAGCCTGTACTTGTGCATGGATTTGTACCTCCCCAGGTGCAGGACTTTGCATTTGTCTTTCTGAACCTCATGACTCCTGTCAGCCCATTTCTCCAGCCCATTGAAATCTCTCTGAATAACAATCCTGCACTGCAGTTTATTGATCACTTTCTTATCTACATGTCCCCAAATCTGGGAAATGAACACTTAAAATAGATATATCTAAATCCATCATGATGACTTCAAGCACCTGGACAATTCCACTGCCAAAAGAGACAATAAAGTATACACACAAACACATACTTATTTTTCTTCAATTTCTTCCTTCCAGAATTTAGGTTCAATAGCTGCATTGCGATCAAAGGTGTGGGGTCTCTTACGGCCGCTTCCAATAATGCGGTGGCAATCTTTCCAAAAAACCACACAGATGAAGGCTTGGCTTTTGCTTAGCAGTCTGACACTYACAGCACTTGGACAATGAAAAAAACAGAAAACAGCTTTGAAACTCCGACTCAGCTGAGAAGGGTCCAATCCTATATCTCTAAGCTTCCAGGAGAGTCTCATAATCCTCAGACTTAAATCCAGAATGGGGAGAAAATCCTCCTGACTTCTCCTGGTAAAAGACCTACTTGATTGCTACAAATGAACCAACAGTAGATAGGTACAAAAAGGAGTTAAATAAAGGAGCTAGGTACTCACCTCAGCTTGTGTTTTTTATTCAGTGCTCTCTAAACAGAGAGTAAGCATGTATTTTACAGTAAACAGACACTGGATAAAGGCATAAGAACTTAATTTAAAAAGGAAATGGGAATTATGTTAACACCCAACAACACTGCTCATTAATAAGTCACAACATTTGTGCTGATTACCAGGCATATATCAATCTATTTAAATTTGTGACCAGTATATAGTGTTGGTAAATAAATATAAATGTTACTTTAGCATTCACCCCAAAGCTTGTTTAATAATTTAGATTTGGTGTATTTCACCTTCCAAAATAAGTGCTTTGAAATCTTGGGACTGCTGTGAAACATGAGTGATGTTTGACTGAATAACAGTATCAGAGTCTGATCTCCATATATATTAAAGATCATGAAAATTTTTAAACTCTTCTGGTTTTTCTTCAGTGTGCTATATTGATTTTTGGTATGATCTTAAAAAATTAGCAAATACCTTTGTAAGGTTTTTTTTTTTTATCTTCTTTTAGTGATTAGGTGATCTTTAAGGTCTCTTCCAATCCAAACCATTTAATGATTCCATAATTTTACACATAAAATGATTTTAACTGAACCTATTAATTGCTACAGGAATATGATAAGCTAAGTGATTTTTCACTTCTAAACCCAGTCCATGTGGGATAATATTAAGATTAATGGTTTTTAGTACTAGTTTCAGTTTAYCTAATTTGAAATTTAAATATTAGAAGCCATCTTGTTTCCTTATGTAAATCAGTTAGAGAAGACATGAGTCTGTTTCATTTTTGAATAGAAGTTAACCATAAAAATGATTGCTAAAATATAACCAGTCCTAGTCTCATACTTTTTAATAGTTAGAAATGGCTTTTGCTACTTAGTGCACCTCTCTTAAYCATTTTAATCTGAATTTGGTAATCCATTAAAAAGAAAAAAAATCAGAACAAGATTATAAAATCAAGCCACAATATCTCATCTCACCTCAAACTGTAGAGATGATTTTTGGCACAGTTTCTGATACTTCTTATGATAAAGTCATAGACATTTTTCATTAATATTTCTAATATATTTTTCATATCTTGAAAGGTGAGTTCCCCAGTCAATTTTCTCCTTAGCAAACAAAAATATCCCCTTTTAGGCTTTTTATACTTATTTCCCTAGAATCTGAGACAAAAAGAATAAAAAATGTAGCTAAAATTAAGGCTAGATTCCCCAAAATATTTTAGTTTCTTAAGCAGGTCATGTTCTCAGTTGTTTGTTGTCCCTGGTTTCAAGCATCTTTTACCCTCTGTTGCACAGTAGCAAATATTTGGCAGGCAGAGTTTAAACTGTACAAAATCTACCTTGAAGGTTTTGCAATTTTATATGAGAAAAATGTGAGCTGTGTGGGTGATGTTAAGTTCCTTGACAGCAAATGCCAGCTGGCTTAATAGGACAGAGGTTCTGCCACAGTTTCTAATTATCACAAGGCAAAACCTTTCCAGGAGTTTTTTACAACAAACCAGAACAATTACAGGGGACATAGTTTGTAGAATTTGTACAGTAATTCCTTTTTTCTGAGTATAATGTCCAATGCTAATAATAAAATCAAATTGTTACAGGCACTAATGACAATTACCTACTGATTTATGACTTTCATTCTTCTGCTTTTCTTGCCACAATAAGCCCAGCTTCCAAACACCCACAGGGCAAGAGAGAGCACTGAATGCAGCAGCTTGAATCTAAATGCATGTTGACTCCCTCACCAGCACATCTTTTTACTTGCCAAACAGGGTATATTCCCCTAAACAGGACATACAAAAGATGTACTAGGAAATTATCCTAACATTCCTAGTATATGTATTATACTATATTCAACTATTTAGAGATTAAAATCTCCCAGGGCTTTCAGTTATATTCATGCATTATTTCCATAGAGGAATTTTTTAAGACTTCATTAGAAAGTAAATACTTCCTTATAACACAAATATTTWACATTAAATTTGGTGGATGTGTCTGCTTTACGTGTGAAGTACAAATCAAGCCACAGAAATGTCAAAGGCTCAGGTAATTTTCCTTTCAGCTTACATGTATAATTATATCTGAGTAACTTGGTAATTAGATACTATATCTGCAAACAATTAACTGCTTGTAACTTAAGATTCTAGTATTTTTATATAGCTATATAAAATCAAACATTTAATTAAATACCTTTCTCCAAATATAACCTTTTTCCGCCAAATGACTRTGCATACATTTGACAATGAGACTGCCAACACTTCAGCCACAGAGAGTGGAGTAATTATCCCTTGGCTCCTTGGGCTATCACACCAGAAAAGTGATCCAAACTCAGAAAGGCTTGGATTTCAGCTCTCTACATTTTGAAGTCAAGGAGGGGCTGTTCTTCTGCTTCTTTTAACCTCCACCCAGGTAACAGTCTAGCGTGGCCCACCTGCTGACAAAGGGATAGTTCCTCAGCACAGTACGTAGAGCTGCATTGTCAACTCCACCTTGGACAGTCAGTAGCAAGTTCAAATCTGCTCTGTGGGTTTTCCCACATCACATACCCACAGAAGATCCTTACCTGCTGGGCAGACAACTGAGTCATCCTTTAAAAAAGCTGATAAAAGAGCTCACTTTTTCCTTCAGACCCTGGATCAATGAAGCAGAGCCTTTTCTGTGCAAAAACACCTAAGCATATCCCAAAGTGTGTTGTTCTTCCTCTGAAGGTGGGACCAACTTCTGGTCACAGGGTGCTTTGGTAGCCCCTCACATGGCAAGCAATGAACCAGATCCATGGTCCCTCCAGGTGTTCCTGTCAGGAGCGGAACGAGACCAGGCCAGAAATGGGACTGAAGAAAAGACAGCAATGTGAGTGCAAATCTGTCAGGCAGACAGAGATGTATGAACCAATTGGCCCATCCTATCCAGGAGGTAAGATATCTATAGGATAGGTATAGGATAGGTATAGGATATCTATAGAATGGGTATACCTGGGAGGTAGGACCAGAGATGGGAACACATACAAGATAGTTCAGGGAGGGAATTAAGGCTGAGATGAAATGGAGCTCACAGACCCATGGGGAGGAGGAGAAAGGAGGCCCAAGGGAAGACTGAGCAGGAACCGAAATGCTCCTTCATGCCCTCAGGACCCTGAAAACCTCCCACCTGAGTGTGGTGCAGTCCTGCAAAATAGAAGTCAACTATGCTGAGCTGTATGCAGAAGCTCAGCTTATTTGAATGCRTGCTGGTTTAAGATTAAGAGCTGTCTGCTGTTTAATTGACTGAGCCAGCATCAGTCTTTTTCATCACACTGCTGCTGGGCAATTCTCCAGCTGCAAAGCTGTCTCTGAAAGAATGGTCCCAGCATGTATTGACAAGGGTCCCATTCTCTTCTGGACAAACAAGTCACTTCCCTCTGCAAATGTGTCATTTTGTAGTTATGCACAAAAATGAGACAGCTGGTTGGGAGCTCAGCAGAGGCATTTGTTTACAGTGATCACCTGTAAGGCAAGCAGGTATTCTGGATATTCCTGAAAGACAAGAGCCAGAAAGCCAAGTGGTTTGCAGCTGTTTTGTACCTATGATCAAAAGGTACTATATCTAGGAGCCAGAGTTTTCCCTACCTCGTATCTGCTCTTAAACTGACCTTCTTTGCAATAGATCTAAAGTGAGGATTAACTTGTATGTGTATGTAGACGGAAGACAAAGTCAAAACCAGGGTGCCCCAGTGAGACAGAAGAGGGCACCCACTGATAGCAAATGCTAACTGGTGTAGCTCTTCTAACTCTGAGTTGTACTGCTTTAACCTCTCCTGTTTTTCACCAGTTGCTTGTCATCAGCCAAATTACAAACTGAGAAACCACTCCTTTTCAAAATTGATGATCTTCTCATATTATGGATCATTAATTCACTTTTTTACTTTTTTTAAGTGTTGTTCTGTTTCTATTTTAAGAAAAATCTTAAGAGCCTACATTGATTTCCATATACTAAGACAATTAAGAACCACCTGTATAGTTAACTAAGAACTTCTTTGAATGGTGGAAGTTCTTGACCCTTCCTACCAGCTCACCAAACTTCCAGGGCATGTACTCTAAATACTAGCAATTCAGGAGGAGCACCCACGAAAGGAGTGACCACGTACAAGGGAAGCCAGCTGATGTAATCTTTTTRGATTTCTGTAAAGCTTCTAATACTGTCTCTCAGAGTATCCTTCTGGACGGCAACCAGCTGGATGAACACAATGGGTGAGCAACTGGCTCATGGGTCAGGCACAAAGGGTTATAATGAGTGGGGTTGCATTGGGCTGGTGGATGCACATTAGTGGGGTTCTGCAGGGCTCAGTTCTCATTTTGTGCCCAGTTCTCTTCAACACCTTCTTAAATGACTGGACACAGGACTGGAAGGAACTAAGTAAGTTTTACTATGATGCTAAATTGGGAGGAGCTGTTGACTTCCTTGAAGGTAGAGGGGCCCTGCAGAGAGGCCTTGACAAATCTGAAGGCTGAACAATCACCAGCCATATGAAGTTTAGCAATGACAGATGCAAGTTTCTGCACCTGGGTGGGCAACCCTGGATGTACAGACCRGGGAATGAGATGCTAAAGAGCAGCCCCATGGAAAGAGACCTGAGGATCCTGATCAAGTTGAACATGAGTCAGTGGTGCCCTGGCAGCCAGGAGGGCCACCTGTGTCCTGGGGTGCATCAGGCACARCATYRCCARCCAGGCAAGGGAGGAGATTGTCCCGCTCTGCTCTGCACCAGGGTGGYCTCACCTCAAGTGCTGGGGGCAGTTTTGGGTGCCACAACATAATAAAGGTATAAAGCTATGAGAAAGCATCCAGAGGAGGGCAGCAAAGATGGTGAGGGGCCTTGAGGGGAAGCTGTATGAGGAGTGGCTGAGGTCACKKGATCTGTTCAGCCTGGAGAAGAGGAGACTGAGGGGAGAACTCATTGCAGTCTGCAACTTCCTCATGAGAGGAAGCAGAGGGGGCACTGATCTCTTCTCTCTGGTGACCAGTGATGGGACCTGAGGGAACGGCCTAGGAGTTGCACCAGGGAGGGTTTAGGTTACATATTAGGGGATAGGTTTTTACCCACAGGGTGGCTGGGCTCTGGAACAGGCTCCCCAGAGAAATGATCACAGCACCAGCCTGACAGAGTTCAAGAAGAATTTGGACAACACTGTCAGGCACATGGTGTGATTATTGGAAYGGTTGTGTGCAGGGCCAGGACCTGAATTTCAGTGATCCTTGTGAGTCCCTTCAAACTCAGGGAATTCTATGATTTTATGATTCTAATTGCAAGTGACTCCTTTCCTGCTCTCCTTCCTTGATGCTCCTGGTTACAGCAACATGCACTCTGGGCTGATTCAGAGGACTTCCCTTAAATGCTCATAAAACACGATGAGAAGTTTTTACTTTTCCAAGTACCAGAAAGAAGAGATAGTTTTAAAAGTAAAATGCCTTTTGAGGAAGAATGCTGAAAGTCATTTGTTCCTTGAGTCATGAAATAGTAATAGGCTTCCTGGCTCCTAGACAGAAGCAAGATTCAGACAAAGTAAAGCTCTGCAAAGAGTAGAAATGCATTGATTATTGAGTAAAACCCAACTGAGAAAATAGGCATGCCAGGAAAATAGTTTCTGCCAGCTCTCCAGGAATGACAACAGTATGAAGAACTTACTACAGGTAGAGATGAATAGGTAACAAAGTGAGAACAGGAGAGAGATGCTATCCTTATGAAGAGCTAAGTGAACTAATTGTTGCATTCTTTATTGTCTTCTCTTTGTCTTTTAAAGATCATTACAGCAATACTACTATCAGCTTTGGATGTAAGCATCTATTATTCTCTACAGTTATATTTAGGCACTAAGGAGAGATGGTGAATGCAAAGGAGAAGATAAAAGGAACTGATGAAATACAAAGATAAAGATAGAATCACAAGAAGACAGACAAAGGTTATCGACTTAATAATGCAAACTAATTTCAACAATTTGAATCCCTAGCTTGTTGACATTTCTGAACATCTTTATGCCGTTATCTAATAAAACTAATTTCATGGGAATAGGGGCATAGTATAACAGTTAAGGAGTAATCACCAGCTTTATTTGATTATTACTGTTCATGCTTTGGAAAGTCTTTGTAGCTTCTGAATATAATTGACAAAAACTTACATTATATTACTATATTTAAAATTGAAAGCAATCATCCTCATGCTTTTATATCAAACATATAATTAATTATTCAGGAACTCATGTTCTTTCAGATATTCTGCAGTTCTCTAGGGAAGTAGAGGAGGGGTTTTTTTCTACAAAAAGCCAATAGGTTAAGAAAATTGTATTATGGTGTTTACATAAGTGTCTCAGAGAATATGCTTTTCTGTCACACTGGAGAATCTGACAATTTCTTATCAGGTTCCCTGAAACACATACATCAAGTAAGATGAGATCTTGTACTTAACATAGACTTGGGTATGAAGGAAGCAAATGTTAACAAATAGAGCAAAAGAAACCTCATTGTCCCAAACCTAATTATGTAGTTGCCTAATTAACATTGCTTGGCTAATTAATTAATATTAGTATATACCCATTTTCCCTCTCTTTCTTCAGTCTGTAGAAGATATAATGTGCATTTGAATATGCTGTTAATTACATAAATCATTTATTCAAATCTTTAATGCAGATACTTAACTTACCAGCATTACTAACTATCACAAAACCTTTTTTAAAAAGAGGACCTCTGAATTTCAGAGCAGTTTCATTTTGTATACTTTTCTGATGGATTCATTCAGGGAAGCATTGGGCAGTCAGAATACATTTGAACCAGATCTTTGCCATAAACTAGGTATCCAGATTAAATTTATGGACTACCACCTGGCATGACCTAGCCTGATGCAGCAGGTATTGGTGGTAGTACCCCACCCCAACTGTCCTTGAGGGTGAGCAGAGATTTTTTTTCACAACTGTTAATAAAATCCATTAGGATAACAGAATATTCTGAAGAAGGGACACACAAGGATCAAGTCCAACTCTTAAGTGAATGGCCCATACAGGGATCAAATCCATGACCTTGGCATTACTAGCACCATGCTCTAACCAACTGAGTTAATCTCAGGGTCAAAAAAATTCAAGATTAAAGCTAGCCACTCTGGGCAGAACACATTTCAAGCTGGTTTCCTAGGGGTAATAAAGAAGAGCTTTGTATGCCTATAATATGGTCCAGTGTCTGAGGGTGTAAGGATTGAGTTTGTTTTTTTCTCTAAGTTTTGCAGCCAGTTTGGGTGCTTTCTTACAAAAGCAGATCTTTATCTCACTCAGGTTTTGAAGATTTCACAGGCTCTAGCATATTACATTCATCCATTTTTTTACACAGTCAAATTTATAGTATAAGATATAATTGTAATGTTCCAACTGTGAAGGGGCTGAGTGAAGAGCTAGTTATAAAAAGAATAATAAGTAACTTCACTGAGAGTCAAACTTGATTAATTTGAGCCTTTCTGCTTAGGTCCTACTCATCTACCTTTGTTCTTAGCTAAACAGGTTTGCTTCATTAGGACCAGGTTATTTGTAGTGCTGGGTGATAAACTCTTTTTTCCTGTCATCTCACTCAGAGCTTTCCTGCTCATCATCTTTCCAAAAGGACTCCTTAATGTCAGCACACATGAGGATTTGGGTCTTCTGCATTTCAGTGGTGAAGCTGCTGGCACGCAATACTGGAGCCCTCCTCATACTGGAAGATGGCTCTTAAGCCAGCTGTAGCCCTGGTGCCCTGGTGCTCTGCTCCTTGCTAACCTGCATGATACATGCAATAATGGATTTTCCTTGCATCTACCAATGGAATGTCTTGTTATTGGTTTTATTTGTGGGGGGGTTTATTCATCCAGAAGAAGTAGTTGATTCAATAACCAAACCCAYTTTCCACCTTCGTAAGAACAGAGCTGGACAGAGGCTTTAGTGACATACTAGTTTTCTTCTCCATCCTCCACCTAACTCATATAAAATGCAATGCACGGGGTGGACAACATATGCAACAACCGAAGCAGTTCAGAAAGGATCAGCCACTGCCACTTCCTAAAAAAGAATCTTGATATTTTTTAGTATTCAGTGGGGTTTTAGTGCTGTTCAAATGTTGCTGTGTACTCTATACCCACACCTGTCTCATTCTGCTATATTTCAGCTTTTCTGCCTTTTTACATGAAAATCAGACAGGAAATAGTGCTGCTTCTGTCAACTTTTTGCTGGTAAGCTCCTCTTTAGCATCCCACAATAGGCTTTGCTTCATCTCATTTAACAGCATGAGCCTAAGAGACAAGTTATCAGTTTTTCCAAGCAGTACAGCTCCCTTAATGCAGCTTGCCCAGCCATTCCCAGAGGTGGGATCAATATTGCTATATTGAAAAGAATGGGTTTGGTGCTCACATAAGAAAAAAGTAATGTCTGTGGCTTTTGTGCACAGCGTAAGCAGATCTACTGCAGAGAGATATTACAGTGGCTTCCTTTGACAACTTTGCCAATATCTTTCAAATCATGTAACAAGCTCTATTCTGGACCCCTTCAGCATGACTGAAGAACTATTTATGCATTGTATTTAATATGTGTTTCCATGTAAAGTACATTATAAATCTTGATAATAAGAACTTCCAGTGCTTCTCTCCTCTCCCTCCAGGTGGGAGGTGGCTGTGTTGGCTGTAAATCCATAGGTTCATAGTGACTGCGTTTCTGTGTCCCCATGTTACTGTTGAGTGGAATAGCTTCAACTAAATGTGTAGARAGTACCTCCCATCTCTTCCCTTCCAGCCTGGCAGTGTGTAAAGCTATAGGAAAAGAGGATTTCAAAGGCAACATATGGGCAGCCTGCTGGATCAGTGATTTATCTGTTAGGCTACAATTTTTAAAAAGTGGCAACCACAGTCTTTCCAAGACTCATGCCTTAAAAAGAAAGGACTGATTTCTGCCTTGTTGTCAGCATATGATCTAAAGGGTGAAGTCAAAGAGAAAAGAGTCATAGCTCTACAACATTTACTAGGCATTTACAACATTAAATCTTGAAAGGCATCAAAACTCTGAATGGCATCAGTAAGTGAGTATTTTCCACTTCCAAACTCTCTCTGTTCCCTGCAGATGCCCTGAGCAGGACCCCAGATTGCCCTGCAGGATCTGCACTTCTGTAAATCACAGAGTATAAGCCACAGCACAGCAGCACCTATGAGTCTCTTTGGGCAGAGCTTTTTTGTGCTGTATTCTCAATACATTCTCCAGCACTGTTCTGGCCCATGTCGCCCCTGCATAATTTGTTTGTGTTTGTATTTTTCCCAGTATTAGGGAGCAGTGTATTGGATTTGAGTGGTCAGGTTTTGATAGTGCGGGGGCTAAAAGGGTGGCTTCTGTGAGAAGCTACTGGAAAGCCCCCCCGTGCCTGATGGAGCCACTACCACCTGGCACCAAGACAAACCTGTTGCTGCCAATGGCTGAGCCCATCAGTGATGGTAGCAGCACCTCTTGAATGATGTACCTGAGAAGGGGCAAAAACCAGCAGCAACTGCAGCCAGAGAAGTGAGAATACGTGAGAGAAAATTCTGCATACACCAAGGCCAGTGAAGGAGGTGAAGGAGGTGCTCCAGGTGCTGTAGCAGAGATTTACCTGGAACCTGTGGTGAAGATCAAGGTGAGGCAGCTGTGCCCCTGAAGCTTCTAGAAGTCCACTGTAGTGCAGAGATTCATCTGCAGGCCATGGAGGACCCCACACTGGAGCCAATGGAAGCCCAAAGGAGGCTGTGATGCCGTGGGAAGTCTACACTAAAGCACGTTCTTTGCAGGGTATGTGGCCCATGGAGAGAGGACACCACATTGGAGCAGGCTTGCTGGCAGGGCTTGTGACCCCATGGGGGATCCACACTGGAGCAGCCTGTTCCTGAAGGACTGCACCACATGGGAGGGACCCACGCTAGAGCAGATCATGAACTGTAGCATGTGGGAAGGTCTAATGTTGGAAAGGTTTGTGGAGGACTGTCTCTTGTGGGAGAGATCCCACACTGGAGCAGCGCAAGAGTGTGAAGAATCCTTCCCCTGTAGAGGCAGGAGTGGCAGAGACAATGTGTGATGAACTGACCACAGCACCAATTCCACATCCTCCTGCACTGCTGGGGGGTTGGAGGTAGAAAAAATCAAGCGCCCTGGAAGAATGGGGACTGGAGTGAAGGTGTTTTTAGGATTTAGGTTTATTTCTCATCACTCTGATTTGATTGGTAATAAATTCAATTAATTTCCCTAAGTCGAGTCCGTTTTGCTCGCGACAGTAACCGGTGAGTGCTCTCTCCCTGTCCTTATCTCAACCTATGAGCCTTTCATTACATTTTCTTTCCCCTCTCCAGCAGAGGAGGTGAGGGATAGTTGCTTTGGTGGGCACCTGGCACCCAGCCAGGGTCATCCCACCACAAGTAGTTCCTGGGACTGATAAAAATAACCATGTCTTCTGGTTCTAATCTTACCTAAACAAATATAAAGGGGATGTTTCCAGTTTTAATTTAGACATAGGAACTTCCACTAGCACAATAGAAGCATGCTGCTGAAAGCTTTACAGGCTTACAGTGAATGTACATTAGTTGTTACGGTTTGTGCACAATGCACTCTCTTTCCCTTAGATAATAATAACAGTGCTAAGTAACTATAATCTCCTTTGGCTTCAAAATCCAGAAACACCAAAGGGTCAAAGGAAGGTAACTGAAGAATAAGCAACTGACTGCCAGAAGGCCTCTCTTTTCTTTAGTGAAGCTCATGTTTGTCTCTGTAGGAAAGTGCTTGAGAGCTCAAAAATATATTTAACAAAAGGCCGAGTTACCCACCTAAATATGTATATAAATATATTCTTTTTCCACAAGACAGAGCACAAATCTCCCACTATCTTTGAGGGCATTTATGCATTGCTACTTTTAGCAAGACCAATAGATAGAGCACCTTATCTGCAGCACCAAGGAACATTCTTGGACTATTTGTGCAGATGCCTTGACATCTGGCATGCATTTGTATTTATTTGTGGTTTTAAGTCAAAGATTGAGTATCTTAAAATCAGAAATGTTGACTGGAAGTGAGCTCTGTCAGTTCTGTAATTCAGCCTCCCATTTAAAGCAGAATTTTCATGAGTTCTACACCAGGTCAGCCATGATGACTAAGAGTTTCCATTACAAATAATGAAAAAGAAGATTAATGAACCAATCAGTTTTATATCAGTAAAATACATCTGCTTTTATAAAAGGGAAGTTTATTGAATAAAATTAAAAGGCATTTTCCAGAACTTTCACCAGGTTATTGTGTTGTCAAACTTCATAAAAAACGAAAATTCAACCAAAAAAGAAAATATTTGTCACATTTTTTCTTTTAAAACCTCATTTTTTATCCACTTTTTTCTTAAGATTTATCAGTTGTCTTTAGTTGTAAACTCAATATTTTATTCCAAGCATCATTTAATCCCCAAACATGTTTCCCTAAACAGACTAATTAAAAAAAAAAAGAAGCTGCAGAAATCAGTGTTATAACTGAGATAATAATCACCTCAAATCCTAGCTCACTTTTTCATAATGTCACATCTTTTTGCCAAAGTTCCCTTAGTGAAACATGAGTTACAAAAGAAGCAGCAGAAGAAGCTATTTTCTTTTGATAAAATGGAACAGAAATTATGCAATCTACAAAAAAAAAAGCTGATGCTTTAGTTTTCAGTCCAAAGCTAACAACAGCAATGTGAGACTATTCCCGCCAAAAAGGTGATAGAGGACTCTCCACTGATCAAGGAGTACATAGAATTTCATTGGACATGAAGCCAATGTAGCATTACACAAAAATATTTCTTTCCCCATTTCTCAGCCTGTGTTGCTTACCTTGATTTGACTTCCCATAATTTAAATAACATTTCATATCTTCAAAGCACTGTACATGCATTAACTAATTTCACTCATTAAAATTTGTCACTGCTGTCTAATGATAAATCCCCAAATGCAGTGGATTACAAAACTTTCTGTTAAGCATGCCTTGACAAGCCTCTTCAAGAATATAGCTGTAAACTGTCTCGATGTCGTTAGATCTGTAGCCCTTTGCTGGTTACATGCCTCCAGCTAATAAGGAGTTACAATGATTACTGAGCTTCTGCTCCAGGAGAGGAGGCAGGATTTCCCTTGTCTTGGGGGAATTTTGATAACCCAAGCAGGCATTGCTTCATATCAGTGTCTCAAAGTCTCCATGATAATTTTGTCACCAAGATGTACACAAGGTGCCTGATAGACGAGTTTGGGACCATATTTCTAGAGCTGCATGATAAACTTTTTGTTCCAAGCTGAATGCACAAATGGAGACACCTGGAATGCATTTACTTATTAGGTCAAGATAGGAATATCCTTTGCAGCAGAAACCAGCAATGTCCTACATAGCCTGCAGATGTTATCACAGGTTGGCTGCACGTAACGTTTGCATTTGTATTAGAGGTGCTCCAGAGGGCTGGAGCACCTCTCCTCTCAAGACAAGCTAAGAGAGTTGGGGTTGTTCATCCTGGAGAGCAAAAGGCTCCAGGGAGACCTTGTAGCAGCCTTCCAATACCTAAAGGGGCTACGAGAGTGCTGGGGAGGGACTTTTTACAAGGTCATGTAGAGAAAAGGCAATGGAGAATGGGTTTAAAATGAAAGAGAGTAGATTTAGATTAGATATAAGGAAGAAATTCTTTACTGTGAGGGTGGCAAGGCACTGGAACAGGTTGCCCAGAGAAGCTGTGGATGCCCATCCCTGGAAGAGTTCAAGGCCAGGTTGGATGGGGCTTTTAGCACGGATGGTCTAGTGGAGGGTGTTCCTGCCCAAGGCAGAGGGGATTGAACAAGATGGTCTTTAAGGTCCCTTCCAGCCCAAAGCGTTCTGTGATTATCTATCACTGCTGGGACCACTTTGACACTTTTCCACTTTTCAGAGGCAGATCTGAGTGCTTCAGTCCAAGGGCAAATAAAACTGGTGAGTGACTACAAGGAGGGGGACCCCGTGTCCTGAATGGCACAAGGCCATAGGTTAGTCTGGATGTTGCCTAAATTAATCTTGGAGCACAAGATGGCTTCCAAATATTGCAAAAAATGGAGATGATAACCTGTTTGCCAAAGGAGATCAGTGGAGAGAGCAGGCCACATGTCAATTCTTTTGATCTTCCCCAATTTTAAAAAGATGATTTAGATAAAACCATCTGTTGAAGAGATCCATGGGTGGAAAACAGATGCACAGGAATGACCATAGAGAAAGTCTTGAAGGGTTCTGACAGTGTTTCAAATCTTGAAATTTCCTGTTCCGAAGAGCATTAGGTGGTTCATTGGATGTACAGGTCTCTTCAGTAGCATCGAGGCTGCTTTGCTTTGCTTTCTGACAAGCCAGGCTGCAAACACTGAAAGTGTAAATCCCTCTTCTGAGCTGTAACACCCATTAAGCATTGATAATATGATCTGCACTGCAGAAACCTGACAGAGTGATAGTCTAAGTAATCATTAGTCGTAAACAATAATGTGCATAATAACAGTGAATCATCAGACAGAAAACAGAGCACTATTTAGTTCTAAAGATGAATTAGGACAATTTGCTTTGTGCACTAAATGAATTTCCCTGCAGTACTTCAGACTGCTTTGTTTTCGTACCTTCAGCTGCATCTGCTYCTCCTGAGAGTTGCTGTAGTCACTTTACCGAGCTCCTGTTTTATAAACAGAGAAGTCATCTCTCTTACCCTGCCCTTACCAGCTTGTCTCAGCATATGCTGCTAGCTTTCACAGTTGACAGACACTCTGACAACTGGCAGTCTGTCTGTCAAGAAGATCCTAAAAGATGAAAGTGTTGAGTAGAAAGTTCAGTTCAGGATCATCTCCATGGCTTTAGGAGAATGTTTGCAGCAGAAATATTATAGCAGAATGCTGATAAAATCATCAACTTTGCTTTCCTGTGAACATGAAATCTACTTTAAAGTGGTAATATTTACTTTATGAAATGTTTAATTGCCAGAAAATTGCATATTTTAAAAACCAATCTCTCTCTTCCTTTCTCTGGGCCAAGTACAATCCTCACAAAAGACAAAAAACCCACGTCTCAATGTGCTGTGAGAAGTGGGCGCTCTGCCTCAAGGTGACCCTCCTAGATTTAACTCCCTCTCCCTCCTCTCCCAGTTTGGACACTTCGCCAGGTTGCTGTCACCTTCTTCTTGCTGCTTCTCACCTTTCAGAACATTGTCTACTTTCCTTCTGCCTGGCTTATGTCAGGTGAGGAGCTGATCCAACGCCGTCACACCAGGCAACTGGCGCCGGGCCGAGCAATATTGTCCCTTTGCTGCTGGCAGCCGAGAGCAGGAGGAGAGGAGGCGGTGACCTGCCTTGCAGTGCTGACAGCAGGGGAGGGATGCCAGTGGCAGGGCTGGGATGGTGCCAGGACCCTTGCTGGGACAGCGCTGGGTCTGCATTGCAAGACCTCTACAGGAACAGAGCAACTTCACTGATATCCCTGACAAGCACTTACATTTTATTCTCCCAAGTGTAGTCCTTGAGTTTAGGAGCTGATGAAGCAGCTTTGTGCTGCTGTCACTGATTCTAATTACCAGCTGTAATAAGGCTTCATCCTGATTCCATCTCCCTGACTTCTAAAATGATCTTGTGACCTCCTGGATGAGTGGGCTTTCCTTTCTGATAAGCCAGCACCAAGAGCAAATCTACAGCACCTGTTTGAACGTGAACCAGACTGGCTTACAGCAAAATAGAAGTGAAGAATGTTATGCAAAATGTTAATCCCAGAAAAATTAAGACTTAATACAAATAGATGATGGGAATGCTATGCAATCCTCTCTCTCATCTGTGGTTTATTTAAGTTAATCATTTCAAGCAAATTTCGATCAAGGAGAAACAGCTTTATATACTATATAAAGCTGAATATACTATTCTGAATAGAGATGTGCTTAAATAGACCATTTGTCTTTGATAGTCATCAGAAGGACTTTTGATACCGTCACMTTGTAAAGCTGCAAGCTGACAACGCTACACAACTTGTCCCAAGGTGTAGTGCACATATCTTTACATGACACTCAAATTCACACCTTTAGACTCTGTGCAGTCAGATTTTGGGAATTTTTCAAAGTGGGTTTTCTTATTTCTTTCTCAGTGAGTTGATTCACCAAGTCACAGCATTTACTTCAGTGTTTTATATGATAAATCTGAAAGATAATTTAAATTAGCGCAAACCCTCTATGATACGCCAATCAATTCCAAATGCCATCTGTCACAGTATACTCAAAGTGGAGGAGAGAAGAAAGCACCCACTGGTTCAGTTCCTCCACACTAACTGGCAGGTGCCTGACTGTCTGTCAGCAGCCCTGTGTCTTCCTGCTTTCTGAAGCTTAATAGGACAACCAGTTGTCCTGATTATCCTGGGATCCAAAGCAGACTTTGCAAAAATTACATCCAAAGCTAAGATTACATTTTCTCTTCTCAGAGCAGTCAGAGCAGCAAAAATCTCTTCATTTTCCTTACCAAATTTAGAGGGCAATTGTCTTCTTATCTCTCCTTTCTTTACCATTAAACACATAAATATATATCTGCCTTGCAGTTTGTACGTACACAGCTCCTTTTCAACCTCAGAGCATCTAAACTTCTCATTTTGCTGTAAGGGTGAGGTCTGCTGCCCCAGAGCATCATTTACCTTTCTGCTTCTCTGTTTCCAACCCAGAAGTGCTCAAGAAAAGTAGTTTGTGGTTTTCTGTCTCCATGTTTATTTTAGGTTTGCTGGGACAAGTAAGAAGGGTGACTCATTATTTCGGTGGAGGAAAGTAGTGCATGTATATAAAAATAATGGGTTCAATACAGACAAGCTTGGCTTTACCTCCATTCTCTCACCTCTACAGGCATTAGCTGTAACCTGGACACTTGTGCCATCACCAGTACCAAGCACAAGAGCAGATTAGTTGGCAGAGATGGACCGTGTCTCACCTCATCCCTCCATCCCTCCCTGTCTGTAAACCAGACTGCATTTAGTGGATACTCCACAGAAGCTTTTCTTCTTGTTTTTCCCCCTCTGCTGTTAACCACAGCCACAGTAATGATAACACTGCAGCTGGTTCTTCAGCAAGAGGAGCTTTTCTTAGATTTTCCAAATCCTTCCCCCAGGATGTCTCTGGTCTCTAAGTGGACCCCACCAGCAAGGCATTTTTCTGTTATTTCCCAACTATTATTAAAGGACAAGCACCATATGAAACTCTTTTCATTTTTATCCCCAACTTTCCCCAGCCAGCTGTCTTTATTCAGTCACTCAAGTGATCTGTGAATTTATTACCTTCATTCCCTCATGAAATTAGGAACTTCAAAATCCTTTCCATTTACTGTGAAGCTTTGATGAGTGCTAATGATAAAAGCAGCATTCAGGTTGCTGGGATTTTGGCAACAGCTGAGAGCACTGAAATGTTATTTCTTTGCCGGAGAGGGTTGCTTAGAGTGGGTGAATTGCTTGATCTCTTTTTTTCCTCACAGGACCTTTAATCTAGGTGCTGGGAGGTTATGTCCTCTGCCTCTGAAAGCAGGCACAGGGAATAAAACTGTCTTCTTCCAAAGTGTTATCTATTTGCTAGAAAAAACAAAATTATCACTGCAGTGTCATCAGCTAAAGTCAGAGCTTCACTGTGCAAGGAGAAGAGGAAGAACTGGGTATTGTCCTAAATAGTTGCACAAACAAATAAGACAAAGGAATGGTTGAGGAAAGGGTTATTAAGCCCCTGAGAGTCAAACCATCCCTTCTTCTGCGTTTTTATGGGTATTTTGTGCCTGTTGTCAACCAGATACTGTTTTCAAATATAAATATAAAATACGGTTATGCTGGAAATCGGGACAGCTACGGGTCATTAAACAACATATGTTAAGATGCACTGATGCCATGAAGCACCCACTTAGGGGATGATGTACAAGATACAAACTAATTTTATATTTGATAAGCAGAATGTATGTTAAGAGTGGGCAGGTTGAAAACAGCACATTTTTTTATAGTAGTTGTTTTTTTTCCTAAACAAATAATATCTACTTTTACTAGAAAAGCAAAATATACAAACTTTTAAAAATTATTTGTAGGCTTTAATTTGTAGAATTTCATTAGACAATAATAAATGATCTTATTTTAACTATATTAAATGACACAGAAAAGTTTTTCTGCCTCTTAAACCTGTAGCTTCATTCAACTTAGTATTAAGTAATATTAATTAATTAATATTATCCCACAATATTAAATTCTGTAGTTTTCAAAAAATTTCTACAGAACTTTCACAGACCCTTATGGCTATTATCACTTCTGGAGGATTGTTTGAGAAAAATTCCTAATGACTATAGAAGTAGTCAGGAGTACACTTTGCAATTCCACGTGGATATGAGTTTCATTATGGTTTGTACTAACTCCATATGCTAAATAAATTAACCTCAATTTCTGTTCTTCTCAGGATGAATCTCAGATGAAAAGATGGAATCCAAGTTGCTTGTTATTACCCTTTTGATTTAATCTTCCGTACACAATCACAAAATTAAAATTAAAAATTATCTTGTGGAGTCTTCATATATTTGGATTGATTTTCATTAACATGGACTTTCCATTTCCGTGGATAAGGTGTCCACCTCCACCCTCCTCATCCCATTTGAACTAGTCATCGCATTCCTCTGAGGGAAGGAGCACCTGTACATGTTCCAGCAGGTCCCCTTACCAGCAAGTAAGTCAGCAAGTCAGCACGTTCCTACACAACATTCATTCTCAGCAAGGAAAGTGCTGAAACAATCAGATATAAACATTTGACAAAGGGATTATGATCTCTTTTTAGTATAGCCCTTCCTACAGAGACACTGCCTTTTCTTCAATTATTTAAAATTAATTTTCTTAATGTTCTTTTATTACACTGTAACATCCCCTAATTTCTACTGCAGAATTCCTTTGTAATGTCTGAGAGGTCTAAAAAGGCTAACATCTATCAGCCACATATCAGGTTGACTGATGCCTTCCATGCTCTGCTATGAGCAGYCTGCTTCCCTGCTCCATGGCTGCACAGCAAGCTTCTCAACTCCAATCAACTCCAAAAGCTGCCTGTGCCTACTGGTGCTCAGAAACTCCACAAGCATGATGTAAAATATATTATCTGTAATCATGTAAATTTGTACAGTCAAAGAGTTGATTTTTATTTGCTTGGCAGGAGAATCCACAGGCTTGCAGCACTCCAAAGCTTTTAAATTGCTAGGTACGACTGCTGTGACATTTCAATTCAGCTGTGTTCATCCCAAATGATAGAACGACCATCTCTGACCTTTCACATGCACATATGTGCATAAAGCTCGACAGTAAGTAAATGTTTGAAATCTCTCTGAGCACCAAAGGCAGCCTCTCCCTTGCATGTATATGTGCAAAGATTTAGAAAGTTTTCATTAATATTCTGCTAAAGTAAGCCTGTGAAATTTTACTGTTAGCAGTAGCACTCAGCCTCAGAGAAATAATAGGTGAAAGACAATATGTGGTATGCATTCACATCAAACCTTGACAGAAAAGCAAAGCATTATCCAGGGCTGTGCTCCTCACAAAGGTTCATTCCCCTCCCCCCTGAGCAGAGCTGCCAGGCTGATGTGGAGCTGTGTCACTTGTGGCCCACTCCTCAGCTGCATTATGCTGGCAAATATCAGGCAGAGACCTGCATCCATACTGTGCCACTCCATTACTGCTTTCTTCATTCAGCCAGAGAGACCAAAGTACATTCCTCAGAAGAGGAAAGTGCTAGCTGTCAGGAAAATATTTATGAAAGCATAAGGACATATGGCATGCAGCAAATGAACTGATTTAGTGCAGTTCCTGGGTAATCTCTTGCAAACACAGATCCTCAGAGGTTCTGCCTGTTGATCAAAGCTTGTTCCTCTACCAAACAGCAGCATGTAAATAACGAGTCATTTCCTCTTTCTGGCAGAAGGTTGAAGGACACCTTTGAGAGCTTTATCTATTAATGTACATAAATTTTCTGCTCAAGGCCTCTCATAGGATTTGATATAAGAAAAAGTGACCAAAAAGGCTGCCTTTCCTGCTGCCCTCCATAACAAGAACATCCTTTTCTTAAACGTGAGGAACTGACTGCCTAAAGGAATAAAGTAAATGACTTTATAACCCTTCTATGAGAAGTGTCTGGTCCAAATCTCTTGGCAATATGTCATACAGCTAAACTGAGCAAGGAATCTGCAGCTTCCTCTGTGTGGATGAATGGAGACATGATCTTTAGATCATGAAGAGGAGGGCCGCCACAAACCCCCTTGCACTTCTCTAAAAGCCAATGCATTTCAATAAAGACTTCATCAGCAAATACATTTTTGATTTACACCGGTGTTACTTGTCCTAGAACCCAGGCTCACACACGAAGTGTGATGCATGCCAAGGGGAATCCCAATTATTTACTCTCAAATCACCAGAGAATGAAGCAGAAAATGTCTTTCCTTGCCTATGATATATTTTGACATAGCTTTCCAAAAATCTTTCCCATTCTACAATGACAAAAAATCCTAGATTTCAAGATATTCTTACAGTATAAAGTAGACAAAAAACCCCTGTGACTGACCTTAAAATACCAAATGGTCCAACAGTTTTGAGTAAAACAGACTTGGGACTGATCCCTAAAGGTGTTCCACAACTATGAAATCATTAACTTTCTGGTTAATAAGATTGCCTCTAAATTAGATTCTTTTTCTTGTGAAAAAATAAAACATTCCAGGAAAACATGCTTTGGTTTTGAGGAATATTCATTTTCTGACATAAAAATCCTTTTGAAAATAAATTTCTGACAAGATCACCAAAACAGAGTTCTTCAGAGCAAAATCCAAATAGAAAGTGAATTACAGGTCACCAGAAGTTTCAGCCACAATAAAATTTGTGCTCTGCAATGGCATTTTGGAAAATCAGAACATAACCATCCAGGCAAATGTTTTTGTCATCTGTATTTCCTATTTAGCATGTGAAAAATGTGCATTTTCATCTAATTGCCATTTAGAATTTGGGATTATTACCTTGATTTGGCTGTTGAATTGAAAAAGTGACTGAGCATTCAGCTGTTTGTTTGCCAGAAGCAGATACCAAAGGAACTCAAAGATCTCATTTTAAAATATGAAGGGACCTTAGGCTGGCACTTCAGATTATTTTGCTGAGGTGGGGTCTCTCCCCTTCCACATCTCCTTGCCAAGGTTTTTATTCATAGTAGTGAGCTCCTAAAGAAGAAGGAACCTCTTTAATAGTGAGATTTCAGAACGACTATAAGGAACTGTAAAAGCTCCAGAAAGCATCACAAATGTTCCCTGAAAAACTCTAAACCCAGAGAGGAGAGTCCACTTTCTGTTGCCCTTTTTACTAAAGCAAAAGACTAAAGTGAAAAGGATGGCTGGCTACCCTCCTGCAGCACTGAAACTCAGCAACTGCAGACAAGTATGTGAGAGAAAATAATACTGTGAGGACATTAAGGCCATTTTGGAACCCAGAGGAAGGTGAATCCATCCTCCCAAATCTTAGAAACTATATGGTTAAACACAAACTTGTTGTTTTAACTTATGCATTTACAGCGACTAGACTAAAACCATCTTGAACCRCACATATAAGAGAACTATTAAATGTGGCAAGTTTAAGGCATTCATATTTCTTTCAGGTAGAATAACCCTATGCAGATGAAGTTGGGATCAAATCAATTCCATTGAATTAATGGAATAAACAAAAAAGTGCTCAGGTCCTTCTGAAATATCCTTAGAAATATCTTTTTTTTTTTATCTCCAAACCCCATAAAGCACAACTCGACCCTCTCAGAAATTAAAAACAAATTATAAAAATTAGCTTTAAGGGGGGATTGAAAGGAAGAGAAAGTAACAAATGAATCACTGCAACTGCAATAATGATGATAATAATTTTATTATTATTGTGGGGCTTTTGTTTGAAAACTGTTTTATAGTTAATGATAGCTTTGAAAAGGTGCATGCTTTTCCTATTTGTTGGACAATTTTTGTCAACATACAGGTTTTTGTGAATCCTGTCTACCTGCTGTGAGACTACTCCGTCCAGACTTGACCACTCTAGGCCACACTCCTTTTCTACACGGACATGAGAGAAAAAGTTCTGTTTACTTGAAGTTCCATGAGAGATCATCGTTGTGTTCTGACCATTTGTTCCCACGGTGGATAGTCAAACCTTTATGAATGGAACCAAGTAGCTGAAGAGGTTACAGGGACAGCAAGTCTCTCAGGAAAGTTTGTGGGCACTTGAAGGAGGAAAGCACTAGTACTGGCACAGAGGTCAGCAGCTTGTCATGGAAGAGCTGCTTAATTATATCTATGAACACCCCTCTAAAACATGCCCTGAACGTGCTTTGCTATAAAGAATACAGGAACATATAAACATTTCTTTAAGGAGAAAATATATATAAGCCATACTTGTCCCTCTGTAGCAGATTTCACACCTTTAAATATTTCTCCATAAGACTACATAAAAATTGCTGGGATAAAGGAATAAATGGCTAGGAATAAAATTTACAGGGCTGAACATACATGGTATGGCTGTGTTGTTATCTTAAATGTTACAATATTACACAACTAAGTATCTGTCCACTTTTTAATTTAGTATTTTTAAATCCTATTTTTATTTGTTTTAATATAGCTTATTATTTTTTCTCACAGTTAGGGCAAATTCTAATGATGATTAATAGCCACATAATACTAACCTAAGCTAAAAGTGGATTTGATTTACAAATAAGTGTTGTTATTATTTTCACTTATATTTACATAGATAGAGATATTACTATTACTAAAACATTATATATTATTATAGCTAGATGTGTAAGCAACTGTATCATCTGCATCTCATCTAATTTTCAACTGAGACATTTCTTTTATCTTCAGTGTTCATCTGAAGGGCATGTTAATCTCAAAAGCAGTTTATTACATTAAGTTGAAAAACAAGTGCTTTAAAGGAGAGGAAACAGGGTCAGACACTTGTAAAAAAATGTGTGTGTGTGTTCCTGGTTCCTGTTCCTCACCTGTGTTGAAAATTTTTAATTATTATTCTTGTAAATAAGATACCCACTAAGATTAAGGTAGTCCTTTAAACGATGTTAAATTGATATGCTTGATTAACTACCTCTGAAATGAAGCTAGCAAATCAGCATACACCTGTACAAGTTAAACTAAATTTGACATTTTTACTTGCCTTGAATACTACTGACTAATATTACATAAATATTAAGGCATGGTACAAGGACAACTCAGCCTCCTTCCCTGTTATAGAGGATTAGCACCAGATCAGTCTTTCAAGCATCCTTGATAACCTATAAACAATTCTTCTTCACAATTGTCATTGCACCCAGAGGTGAAAGATAAATTATTATTTCCACCAGGGCAGGAACGGTAGCAAGATTTTTTGAAATTATATTATGAACATTCTTCACTTGATTGGGAATGATTGAGAGATTGGCTGATTCAAAGTGACTTCTTGTGTTGAATTTTATGAGATGGATAGTTCTGTGACTGCAGTAGGACAATGCTGACAGAATAACAACTGCAGACATTTCAATATGCATACAACAATGCACAGTTAAATTGTGATCAATATATCTTTATTTCTTGGCAAGAACACATTTTTACTAGATATGATTAGTGTCTAATCTACCTCCCACACTATAGTATACATATAAAAAACTGGTAGCAAGCTGGAGAGAAGGAAAAAAAAATAGACTGATGGCTGAGCATTAAATTATAACTTTTGAGAATTTCAAGATGAACCTGAAAGAAAAGTATTGAATGCAAGCATGAACAAAACGCTCTTGTGAAAACTATGTTTCTTTACACTATTTCCTCATGTGTTTGAATCAAAGTGCAGGCACTACTGGTCTGGATGGCGTGGAAAGAAATTCACACATTTTGATTAACTCAGGGAAGGCAATTTACACGACCAGTTGATCCACTCAACTAACACTGACATTCATCCAAAACAAAGGTCACTGTCCATCCCCCTTTGTGTTGAGATAAATTCAGTTTTCTTTACAACAGCTGTACTCACTCCCTACTTTTTTTTTTCAGTTCCATCCATGTCTTGCCTTTTGACCTATGTAAACTGTCCACAACCTTTCAAAACTAGATGAACAGCATCACTGCTCTTTTCTGTGTGTGAATTTGTAGTGGGTTGATGCTGGCCAGATGCCTGGCATGCAGCAAAGCCGCTCATTCACTCCCCTCCGTAAACTGGACAGAGGAGAGAAAATTTAACGAAGGTTCATGAGTTAAGCACCAGAAGAGATCACTCATCAAATACCATCACAAGAAAAACAGGCTCAGCTTGGAAATATGCATTGAATTTACTACTAACAAAATCAGAGCAGGATAATGAGAAATAAAATAAAACCTTAAAAACACCTTTCCCCTATCCCTCCCTCCTTCCAGCTCTACCTCCTACCCCAGCAATGCAAGGAGGCAGGAAATGGGGGTTATGGCCAGTTCATCATCCATGGCTTCTCCCACTGCTAAGGGAGAGGAGTCCTTCCCCTGCTGCACCGTGGGGTCCCTCCCACGGGAGAGAGTTCTCTGTGACCTTCTCCAAGGTGGCTCCATCTCAAGAGCAACAGCTCTCTGTGACCTGCTGCAGCGTGAGTCCATCCCACAGGCAAACAGGCCTCCCAAAACTGCTGCAGTGTGGGTCACTCTTCCACGGGGTGCAGTCGTCCAAGGACAGGCTGCTCCAGCATGGGAGCAGGGCCCTCTGGCCTTGGGTCTCCCACTGGATCACAGCCTCCTCTCAGGCATCCACCCACTCCAGTGTGGGCACCTCCATGGGCTGCAGATGGATCTCTGCATCCCCATGGACCTCCCTGGGCTGCAGGGGCACAGCTGCTTCATCATGGTCCTCACCACAGGTGGCAGAAGAATCTCAGCTCTGGCACCTGGAGCACCTTCTGCACTGACCTTGGTGTCTCCATGTTGTTCTTCTCACATGTTCTCACTCTGCTCTTCTCTGGCTGCAATTAAAACTGCGCAACAACTTTTGTTTTTCCTTCTTCTTGAATATGTTCTCACAGAGGCATTACCACCATTTCTAATTGGCCCACCTTGGCCAGAGGCACGTCCATCTTTGGAGCCACCAGGGACTGGCTCTGCAGGACATGGAGGAAGCTTCCAGCAGCTTCTCACAGAAGCCATCCCTGTAGCGCCCCCGCTGCCCAAACCCAGCCATGCAAACCCGACACAGTATTACATGAAGAGACAAGGCTATTCCAGTGCAGAATGTTGGGAAATTTGGCCAGAGTTTAGAGGTAAGCATGTGCAAACACCATTTCCTCAGGGACAACATTTGTATGCCACTCTGGTATAGGAGAGAAGCCTCCATGACATCTATATTATCACCACTGCCATTACTCAAGTTTGCCCTCATTCTCCATCTCCTCAGCTTAAATCCATAGCTGAAATTCCTCTCAGAATTGTGGTATTCCTGTGGCTTTTTTTCTGTAAAGCTACTTGCTACAGTTCAAGTATGTTCCACACCGGGTTCCAGACTGCACCCACCCAGCCATGGTTCATCAGCTGCTCTGTCCTAATTCATTGTTTCAAGTAGTGCCAACCTTAACATTTTTTAAATCATCAGTGGTTTAGGGTTTTTTTTTTTTTTATTTTTTTGTTTTTACAAGACAGTTCTTCATATGAAAGCATTCTGATTAATAAAAAGTAAAATATTCATACTCCAGCAAGTTACTTTCCTTCAGTTTTAGAACTTTCCAGGATATTTTTATTTAGAAACATGTTTCTATCAGTGGTCACCAGAACAGGCTGTACTTTGCACTTATTAGTGGGATAGAAAGAACTGATAAGAACAGGCATTTGGGAATTTAACAGGGAATTTGGTATACCCTACCATCATTTTTTTTCAAGATGAGGAGAAGCTGTTTTACATTTCTTATAAGATGCATTTGTTATTCATGTTTAGAGGACTAAAGATCAAAAAATGTGCTAAAACTTTTGGAGATCAGGCCCACCCCCAGCATGTTTTTCTTGGGTTACAGTGCTATAGCTTCACCCACTTGATATCTACTGTGGAGAATGCCCTTTTGAAAGTGGGTATCTATTTTGAGAGAATAGCCATGGTTACAAAAAAGGCCCTAAATTTTGCATTCAGCACAGCAAAATGGTCTTACTTCAAGAGGAGAGATGCRCAGTGACCTTCCTCCTGCAACAACACATAGCCTTGTGGTTCAAACACCTTAAAAACATGACATGTGTTATGAGTCTTAAAATGTGTCACGCTATGAAGAGCCTGCAGCTCAAATTACTCACTTGCGAATTCACATGCAACTACACAAATTGTGCAAAAAAGGAGATTTCCTCTCCTACTGTCTACATTTAAACAAAGGCTCAGGTTTATGAAATGGGGAAACTTCCTGTGAAGTTCTGAATCAGGGACATAGGCTTTTGTATAAGAAGTACTGAACCCTTTTACAGAAATCCTTGGCTCTTTATACAGAGAACAAGTGCCTTGCTCAAACATCTGAAAGCACTTCTCTCTCCTCCTGCTTTGAAAGCCTAGGCACCTCACCTTGACTTAGCATATTATGGCAAAGAGTCTTGCATTCAGAACACTGCCACATCTGTGTCACAGGCCCAAAATATGTCTGTGTCTATGCAGATTCTGGTCCTGAAAGTTTTTCCCTCAGACAGCTTCCACACTTCTCTCTCTGTCACGTTACAATCGTGATTGCCCAACTGAACTCCTACAGTTTCTTTGACTCTCTACAGGCTATTTTTTTACCTTCTGCTTAATTCAATATCTCTAACATTTGTCTTATACTCCCTGCTTTTAATTTTGAGGCACTTGGTGCTAAGAGATAAGCCTGTGGCAGATGTAATTATCCAGCAGCATATTAGTCACTTGTTACTGCCACCTACCTGCCTCTTTCGTACTAGAGTTTCCACTGGGAAGGGAGAGATTGGAAAGCCTTTCATCTTCCTTATAATTATTTCTTCATAAAAAATGGCTGTGTGGAAGCTAGACACAAAAACCAGAAGTTTAAACCTGAGACTCTTCAGTCCATTAAATCAAAAGATTTGAATTGCAGAACCTACCTCATGCTTTATCTCTATTGCTGACACCACCAGGTTGACTTTTTAAACTGAAAACAACAAATATAGTCATCTAGTTTAGCCTTCGGCTTTCACTATTTACTGCAGGCCTGTGCCTTCAGCTAGACCCAGACACATCTTTCAGTAACCCAAAGCTCAAAAAAGCTTAGAAATCTGGAGTATAGAAGAAGTATAAGCTTTACTGTTTAGTTTTTGTAATACTTTTGCTTCAGTTCCCTAATTTCAATTTGCAGTCTTTGCAGCTCTTTAGCAGGCTTTTTATCACACTGATGCAGCTGAAACTCACAGTGCATTTGGACAAATAGATAATGCATCTGAGAACCACTAGCTCTCTTCCATCCAGGGTAGTGGAGTGGATTAGGACAGATGGGTAAGCAAGCAGGTGAACCACCCGAGATCATAAGGATGCTTGGCAACACTGTACAGAGGCTTCCAAACACCTCTGTATAGACTCTAGTTCACAATAATCACTGAATCACTAACTGGACCTGAAATTACTCTCACAGTAGCTTCCTTGCATCAAGCTTCTGATTTCACACAGGTTTACTACTTCAGATACAGCGCTGCTTGTGTGTTGGCTCCATTTTCCTAATTCTGCACCAGAAATGGAAAATTCTGTACCAGAAACAGGAAATTCTGTTAGCAAGACTGATGCAAAGTGTTTCTGCAGAGTTTCCCTCAGATATCCATGACCTCATTCACCCTCCCTCTGCATCAGCCATGCTGGATCTGCACTGGCTTTATGCAGCATCACTCTGGAGGCTCTGTGTCACTCTTCCCAGAGCTCCCAGCAATGGGAATGAGTGAAGGGAGATCAGGGCATGGTTTGCATGCAGCAGTTCAGGAGTTTCTGAATGGCACAGTTACTGATTCGAGTTCCAAACTATGCAAAGTGAATACTTCCAGACACACAGAGCCAGATTCATATGGCACCACACTTGAGTTTAGAAGCCCAGCTCACAGAAATTGGCTCTGCACTGAGTTAGCTCACTGTCTTTGCACGGATTAATGGAGTGATTAATCAGGAACCGGATAAACGACCCACAGATAATTCACAGTTGATTATAGTTTCTTTTATCTGCCTTTGCTCCTGGACTGAAATTTTATGTAATGCACAAGCCAAGAGTGTTTCTGCTAAATTCCTAGTGGGTATTTGCAATCAAGATACCTTAACACAGCTTGGTACAAATGTTAACTTTTCCTCAAGAGAGTAGGGAAATGATGGGGTTATTGCAGGTCAGTATAAAATGAAAGGATGTCAGAGTAACAGCCCAGCTTCAGCCAAAGCTGACACTGAAATTTTTAAGATCCTGTTCATTGAAGGGAAATCTTGCTCTTTTGGGGATTGCAATTTGCAGAGGTATGGACTTGTTTGGTTTTAAAAATGAGCCTCCAAGATGGAAAAAGACAAAAAAGCTTCTCCACTTTGCGATTGAAACACATTATCTGAGGAAAAATGTTTCAATTGTGCAAAACCAACGGCACAAAAGGATGGACATGGCTTATAGAAAACCTTGCAGCTCTTTATTATTTTGTCCCCTGAAGTTAACTCAACCAAAGATCCTATGGATCCTACCTTTGCCATGTTTGAGCAGAACTGATAGCCAACAAATTATTTCAAGAAATAACACAACCTTAATTAGAAGATTCTGTGAGAAGAAAAATTACTTTTCTAAATTAACTGCTGGTTTTATGTACTTGCAAATAACTGTACAGACTCCAAGAAGATGGCTCAGTTAAAGACCATGCTGTGCTAAACTAATATCACAAGGGGAACAACCTTTAGACATATTGTATTAATGTAGTAAATGAGGGCAAAAAGGCCTTTAGAGACTGAAAAATAACCTATAAAAATTCACAGAAGAACTCAGGTTTGCAGCTGTGCCTGTGAGCTGCTCGACAAATATGTTTACTGCTTTATCACTTCTGTAGGCATTTGAAATGCCATGGTAACTATAATTTTATGGATAAACTTGCCCTAAATATCTGCTGCTAGCTTCACCCAGAATCAACTGCAGCCCAGAAGCTGGTAGACATCTTGCTGATTCTCATTACCCATTAATTATACTGCCCCTCATCTTTCCTCTAGAATCCCATCTGAAAGATGACATCGAAATACACCTACGCAAAGGAAAATATAAAGTAGCTGTGCAGGGGGAGCTACAGCTGATCACAGCATTTCACACCCAACGTGGGAAACCCATGTTCATACTCATAAAAAACTACCTCCGACAATAGAAGCAGGTATCTCACCCCCTGTTTTTCACGTTGTCCCCATGACAGGAATTCATGGCCTTGTGGAGGTTCTCTCCCAAGGGCATGAGGACAGAAAGATGCAAATCTGTCTGAAGTTGGTATATTCTGGTTGTAAAGGGAAAATGAAGATGAGTGAGGAGTCTATCCCGAAACACCACAAAAGGGTACATTTTCTACATGGGATCTGTGCAGTTTCCTTCATAAATCACCTAATCTTATTGGCTGTATGCATCATGTATACACACATACTGGGTTGGGGGTATTGCTGTAGGAACAGCTAGTCTCTTGTCCCAGTGATTTTGGGATTAGACCCAACTGATTCTGGGACAGGGTTGAGGCACAGCTCCACATGTACAGAAACAGCAGTCTTGGGCCCCTAGTGGACTCTGCAGTAGATACTCTGGAGATTCAACTCACCCCCATCTTAGGTAGCCACTAAAAGAGGATTATCAGAATTACCAGTTTGCTTTTACCTACTTGAATTCCATTTAGATCTTGTTTTAAAGTACTTCATGTCTGTCTTCATATAAAAGGCTGTGGAATTAAAAGACTGTGGGATTTGTGGATGAAGGCCACTCTGTAAGAGTTATGTGATTTGAGTTATTTTTGGTAATATGTCTATAACTTGTCCATGAATGTCCCACAAGAAGTTAGTGCTGTAGTCTTGTGGCAGAGAAACAGGAAGCTTTGAAGAAAAAGAAGTAATAAATACTCAATTTTCTAATCTACAAGCTTTTAACGCATTTACAGCGGTCGATTTCTTGCCCATTCTACTCATGTTCTTATTAACTAAGCTGCAGTCCTTCTTGGAAGTAAATATTTTATTTTAATAGCACATACTACCACCTGCTGTAAGCAACTGAAATTGCCTTTGCAATTTCAGAGCTTTTAAAGCTGCATAAGGCAGCCAGCCTTAGGTTTAAAACACAGCTAGATTGTTGGCATCTCTTTCTGATGCTAATTTAATTAGCTATTCATCCAAGTATTTTCTAACACTGAAAGTTTTTTAGTTATATATGATTTGTAATATCTGGGGTTCAGCAGTCTCTAAGATGCATGGAAATTTAGGAAACAGTTCTGTTGCAGATATGAAACTGATAATAAATTATTTAAGTAATAATTATGAAGATTAACTATTTCCAAATACAGTTAAGAAATTAGCAATTGATTCAAGGTGAGCAGAATTTTTTAAATAAATAAAGCCATGAGGGATCAAATATTCAGAATATTAATTATGAAAATATTTACTGTTTTTACCCAGCTACCCATTTGACTCAAAGGAAGGCTAAGAAATGTTCAGGAAATGAAGATGTCTCTTTTTTACTTGTTAGAATAAGAATATTTTAGGGGCAAGGGATACATTCTATATGGATATTTTAATATGTATTTCTCTGGTTTGTTTTTTTTTTCTGGTATATTTGTCCAACTCCAAAGAAAAAGCTAATTATGAGTAAAGAACTCTTTCACCAAATCCTCAGCAGGTATAAATCCATGTAAGTACTATCAAGGCATTGGCTTAGGCTGTTTGTTACAATCTGGAAAATGGTTTGTTATGCCCACTCAAGATTCCACTCAAGAGGAGGAGCAAAAAAAGTTTAAGTCTAGAGTAGAAGAGAAAGAAGGCAGAAAGAGGTTTATGTTGTATCAACAATTTGCATGTGTATACGTAGTGCTTATGCTACATTAGAAAGTACAAGTACAGAAGGGGATAATAAGCCAAACACATTGTCCTGCAGCAAATTCAGGTTTTTTTCTAGCTTCTACAGCTTGCTTTTTGACAAAAAAAAGTCCTAGTCATCTTGTCCCTGCCAGTCATTCCAGCACATGGCTGTCTTGCAGCCTGTGTAGCATTTTCTCTCTTCTCAGTCTGCACAGGGAGCCCAAATCCACACCAGCTGTGGGCTGCCAGGTGGTGATGCAGAGCAGAGTCAGCCTCATGCTGAGATGACCTTGGCTGGACACTTGTGCTGCACTGTTGTCTGGAGCTGAGGAACAGTTTTCTGGTGTTTCCATGGTGTAGGAAAGTTTTGCCTGGAATGCAGCAGGAGCCACCAGAGGCACAGGAGGAGGCAATGGCAGCTCCCTCTAGATTCCCTTTTTCACCTGTCCATGGCAGCAGCCACTTTCCAGCAGTGAAAACCAGCAAGGAAAACTCTTTCCTAACAGCTGGCACATCTGGTGACATAGCCACATTGGCAGACTGGTAGGAGCAGAGGAGCCTGTGCAATGCACACCCAGTTGCTGGACTTGCAGCACATCTTGCACTGAGGGTGATGTAGGTCGGGCAGTGGAGAAATGGTTCTCCTGCTCCAAGTGCAGCATATGAGCACACGCACAAGGGAAATTTGGGGTTAAGAGTAGTGCTAGAGCTGGATGCTTTTCTACCTCCTCATCTCATGACCTAGGCAGCCCCCACACTGCAGGAACACCAGTCCCCTCACCAGACCATGCAGGTATTCTCTGAGGTTTTACACTGGTGAGAGCATAACTAAGTCACAACCAGAATCTGGCCAAAAACATGGAAAGGATTTCCCCCCCCAGTGCAACCTAGTGGTCAGGCCATTGTGTGCTTTTTCACTACCTACCCATGCCAACGACAGGAACAATTTGTTTAGTTCTAAGTCCTATTATTAATAACAACCATGAAAGTAATTAATTATTCCTTTTCCTTGTTATTTATTTTGGTTTTATGATCACTGGTCACTTTACCTTTTCTTTTCCTTACCAATGGCATTTGCTCCCATTGTTTTACCCATCAACCTCACCAAAATTACTCCTCTTGGTCTTTTCTCCCTTTGTTCAGGTTGGGCAGCCCCTGGACACATTTTCTTGGCAATTTCAGTCATCATTCCAGGCAGAGCCTCTACAAAACGGAATGCCTTCTTTTTTCCCCTAATATCACTGTTCTGTTTTTCTTCTTTTTTCCCCCCATTATATTAATAGACTCCAACTCTTTCAGTCATAACCATTATCTTGCTAGACTTGATTGATTTCCTCATGGTTTAGTAACTCTCAAAGCTCCCTTTTTCTAACTGTTACAATGTCAAAACATTTTGCTGCATGTTCATGCATTGCTTTCAAAAGCCCCATTGCCTTCCTCCTTAGAGCAGAGCCTTTTTGTATGAATACCACCTCCAGCAGCAGTGCTGGCATCTGTCATCCCTGGAACGGCATTGGAACACACCTCACTTGGGGCTTGTCTATCCTGACCATTATRGAAAAGTGTACATGCTGCCTGTACAGTCTTGCTAACATGCTGGGATCCACTGCACCAGGAAATGTAAAGGTCTCTACTTCCATCTGTTGGGGAATGTGGAGAGGCAAGGCTATTTCAGTTTGCTTTACTTGCATATTTCCTTCAGTGCCATGCTGTGAGTCATCCTTCAGTCAGAATTAGCTTAATAAATTGGAGTAAGGAAAGATTCAAGAAGGACTACAAGCAAAGGGTCTGCTGGGGGAATCCAGGTGATTTGTGCTTCTTGTCAACCTCTAAGGTAGTTCTGTCAATAAGACTTTTTTGTGAGAGAAGAAATTATGGCTGAAAATTTTCGGCTGCCAAATTAAGCTAAAGAAACTTCCCTTGTAGGATAAGATATAATGGGGTTGCTGGCCATGCCTCCCTTTCCTAGCCATTAATGACAATAATTCTTAACTTTCTGATCTCCTTTTGATGCAGTCTTTCCCCATTTCATTACTGATCTGTCCCTTCCCAATATGTTGGTTGCACTGGTTCCCCCTGCAGAGGGATCTGGACAAGCTGGATAGATTGGCTGAGACCAACACATGCGGTTCAAGAAGGCCAGGTGATTAGATATTGGAATGGGCTGCCCAGGGAGGCGGAGGAGTCACCCTCCCTGGAGGTGTTTATGGAAAGGCTGGACCTGGCACTTAGTGCCATGGTTTAGTTGACATGGTGGTGTTGGGTCATAGGCTGGACTCAATGATCTCAGAGGTCTTTTGCAACCTAATTTATTCTGGGTGATTCTGTCCCTAAATTTATTTCCTTCCTTTTTTCCACTCTCTCCTCCATCTTTAAAACACATGTTTTTCAATGATTTTTCTTATCTTAAACATGAAGCCTAAAACTACTTGTTCACATAACAACTGTCCCGTATTTTGACTAACTTAATCTGGGAATAAACCATGTGTTTATTTATTCCGGGAAACAACTAGTGCTACAAACTGCACTGTACTAGTAACAGATGCAACAATTAATTTTTCAGGGTTTTTTAGCATGAAAAATAGAGATTGACTTATTTTGGTGTAAGATTCTTTTCAGTTAAATAAATAAATAAAAGAAAATAAATAAATAAATAAATAAATAAATAAATAAATAAAAGAGTTACTGTAAAACAATGCCCCAGAAATCCCAACGTGTCATTTCAGAGATGGAAATTAAGAAAACCTCACTTCTTTCTTTTTTAGCAATTGCCTCTGTCTTACTCTAAAAAATCCCTGCCTCTCTGGAGAGATGCCATGCCTCTTTAACTCTATAGGCCATTTCTTGTCATCTTATTGTCACTTAATAACTATGATGTTTGTGGAGACATATCTTGTCTTGAAGCATTTGCTTTCTCTTTCTCCTCTTTTTACATGTGTCTTATAATTTTTGAGGCATGTTTATATAGGTGCCTCATAAATTCAGTATTTTCATATTTACGGGTACAAGTGTTTGATAACACCTCAGTGGCAGTAGATATACTTCTAAAGCAAGTACCCCTTCTTTCATTTTCAGACAAATACGTATACAAGATTAGTCAAGAGAATCTCTCTTAATGACATTGTTTCCATCCAAATATTTTTATCCTACCTTGTGTTTTGCTTTGGTTTAGTCAAAAGAGAGTGGCAAATAGTCTGCATTTCAGTTTTATTGCTGCTGTCTCTGTTCTGCAGAACTCTGCAGGTTGTCTCCTAAAATACTGTCTGACAAGGAAATTGTTTCCACACTGTTTTGTGCTTTCACCCACAGAATCTCTCAACCAAATCCACCAAAATTTGACTCTGCTGTAAATTAAACAAAATAGTTTGATCACAGCTAACGTAAAATGGTACCATTCAATCAAAGTCAAACTGTGCCAGATTGACTTTTGTAAATTAAAGGGTTGGCTCAAAATGTCACTTGTGTATAAAGATGCCCAGAATAATTTGTGCATATCAGATGTGAAAACTAAAATTTAAATTTTAATTCAGTCCTACACATGCTTAAAAACATGCCTTTTAAAAAGGAATTAAAAAATACATGAGTCAGTAGAACCCCTTCTATGCTTAAAATTAACCACATTTTTAAGCAGTTGGCAGGATGAGAGCAACAAAAATGCTACAAGCCAAAGCACCGAATTCCTTTGCCTTTTTTGATGGCCTTTGATCTTTCATCTATGATGAGGATGACGCATGAACAAACCTGTTTGCTCTTCATGCACTAACTGGCACAGGGGGTTTTTTGCCTGTGTTGATTTGACTTAGCATAAAGAGCAAATGCATTTTCAGCAATAAAAGAGCAATATACCTTAAGTTTTTTTAAAAAGCAGAGAACAGAAAAGGTCAATTATTACTGCAGATGCACTGCTTCTTCACTGATGATATCATCAGAATAAAAGTGATGTTCTTGTCAAAAGTCAGCACTTTGACACAAACCAACATCCTTCTAATTTCAAAGATATATTTATAGAGATGTGCAAAGCCATAAAGAACAGGATTATCCAGATATTTTTCTCTTACCTTTTGATTTTCCTTTTCTTAAAATGTCATTTTTATAAACATAGTCATTTGGTTTTCTGCATGGCACTAAGGTAAAGTTAAATTTTAACTCTTGATTTATATTTCAAATATTCTGCAACTCTTTCTACACATTAGTAATAGTCAGATGGGGCTTCTCACTGAATATCTCTTGAAAGCTCTGAGTATCTGTAATCCCTCTCTTAGTATTCATACAGGCATAAGGAAACAAAATTATACACAGGTGCATATAGAAAAAGGATTGCTTTTTCTATTTTGACTGTGAAGGAGGCATGACACAATAAGCAAGGACGTGGGTGTGCCTGAGAGGTCACCTACCTCCAGGGCTTAGACACAGGACTCTAGGCTACCCAGAGGCATTTCCATCTAGTTAAAATGTACAGCTGGAATGTCTTCTGGAGGAGGACACCAGTTTAATATATGTGAACCTACATCTACATATACACAAAGCTAAGATGTATATACAAGGTATATATGTGTGTGTGTGTGTATAAATATATATATATACAATGACAAATTAATCCATTAGCTTTGTGTTGGTTTAGGATGCAGAAGCTCTAAACTTGAATCTACAGGTGAAGTACTGTTTTTGCATTCTGCATTAAGCTGTTACTGGGTGAAATATATAACCAGCTCCTGAAGCAGAGCTGGCAGTGCAGTGCTCCTGCACAGCTTCCACAGGTAAGGTAAAGAATGCCTGTAGTATATCAAGGCCTCCAGCCTGCTCACTTGGGTTTCCTCTGGAAAGTTGGCACAAGTGAGCCTGTAGCCTCTCAGCCACAGGATATTTAAACACAGGTCACCCACATCCTGCATGTTAACATCTCTTATAACAACAACCAGCATCACTTTAAAGAAACAGTGAATTTCATTGCCTACCAGGCTGAACCATAGCAGCAGGTTTGCTAGGAAGTGATAACTGAGTCGAGTCCTCATGGAGCAGTGGATGGATTATAATCAGCCTTCATCACCAACAATGCTCAGTGATGTGAAAACTGACATGCTGCTCTTCATATTCAGTAGCAGGAGACAAAATATTTTTTTTAAGATAAGGTACCAAGGAACTTAGAATCACAGAACAGTTTTGGTTGGAAGTTATCTAGTCCAATGCCCCTGCAATGAACAGGGATGTCTTCAAATAGATCAGGTTGCTCAGAGCCCAGTACAACCCGACCTTGAATGTTACCAGGGATAACAAAGCTTTAAAACCTTTTGGTAGTACTTAGAGAGGTCTTGCAGATGCTAATTGGAAGTCTAAACTCTGCCTAAGGTGAGTTTTTAACAGCTAAATCCTATTTTTGCAACTTTAACAAAATGAAGATAACAAAGGGCTTTTATGACAAAGGACTTAGAAAACAAGAATGATACAAGGTGAAAATTCTCACATCATTGGAACTACTACAAATTAGGAGCCTATGCAAGCTGATTGGTATCTTTCAAACATGCATTTTCTCATTAAATGTTTCATTCCAGAGGTGCCATAGTTCATACCCTGGTCTTGTTCACTTCTGCACTTGGGAATGATGAGTGATGATTCAAGAACTGTGGATTGAATACCTCATTTATTTAACCTTTACAGAGACTAGGTAATTTCAAAAACATAGAGTAATATCTTTGCTTTATTTTTGTGCTCAGGAAGTTAAAGTTATGTTTCTTCAGCAGATTTTTTTTTCAGTTGTATGTCAGCTGAATTTTCATGTGCAAATGTATTCCCTAAATTGAGTGATCATAAGACTTTAAATGTCAACTCAGTATTCATGAGGAATCTTTTGTCTGCATTAAGAGCCAGCTGCTGTCAGTGATATTGGGTTACAGAGCACAAGAACAGCCAGACAAAAAAAAAAATCCAAAGTCATTGCTTGATTTGATTGTTATTCACTTTTAAGTACTTTCATTCAACTCTGATTGCTGTAGAATTTGTCTGCTTTATGAGTGTCTTTAAAAGGAGACATTGATGTTTTATGCTGTCTTAAGTGCTAACAATCATCACTGCTAATGAACACGGACTCATTAATGTCTAAATCATTCACAGCACAAGGGTGTTTCTTTCCCTCTTGAGTTTGCTTTTCCTAGAACAATTAATTTTTATATTAGCTACTACATCTGTTTCCAATACCATCCATGAATTTTAGTTTGTCCTTTGGATCACAACACTAAGTTTTTCACTGTAAAGGTAGAATTTTTTATTCAGGAGAAGAATTTTTAGAACCCRCCTCTATCCACAGAAATAGAYATTTTTAGTTTTAGTTTTTGTTTAATTCTTAAATCTATGACTTGCAGCTCTTTTAACTATTCCTTAAATGAAAGCTGATATTATTGTAAATAACATTACAGTATGAACCATTAAGGAAACAGATATACCTCTTGAGCACAGGACTATTAAAACTAACAATATTACACACTGAGATTATCCAATCATGTGGGAACAAGTTAAAGATGAAATTGTATCAGCATACCTGTTTTTATATTTGTATCTTATATTTTGGATCCTGAAGAACAAAGCTTTATTTAAAAAGTGCTTTTTGGTGACATATTATTATGACCATTTCAGGAAAAGCACAGCACTGCCAAAGACTTGGACTGAACCATAGCTCTAAAATTTCTGAGGAAGAAACTGCAGTGTCCTGAGAAAAAGGAATATTCTGAAACTGCATTACCAACAAAAATAAAAAATTAATAGTTTTCCTGTAGAGTTAGACAGTGCAGCAACTCTTCATCTCACACACAATCTGGTAACTCTGGTGGAGCACTGGAATACCACCTAAACCAAACCATAATCAAATCACGTGATTTTGATGGGGATGTCTCTTGGTGATCAAATCACTCTCCCTATGCTGTGAGCTTGGCAATGATGTAGTTTTTGGAACTAAAAGGAACAATCTGTGGAATAGTTTTTTGTCTATCAGTCTCTTTTCCTCATCTTTGGCTCTTTCTGTCCAGGTAGAAATTGCCTTCTCATTTGAGTACTCTCCTTTTATTTCCATTAGATTAAGATTCACTGAATATTCATAAAAAGGATGTGCACTTTTAGTATGTTTCTCACTAAATAAAAATGACAAACAACACCATATTACAGCAGACAGTAACATAGCAGGAGTGTGCTGGTTTCWGAGAGTCTGAATAAACAACGCAAATAAAAATCATGGCATTTGCAAGAGTGGTGCACATCAGGATGCACATCACACACTGCAGCAATGCTGAACATACAGAGTTCTCTAAGTGACAGAACCAGATGAGAGTGGTTTCAAAGAGTTTTGCAGATTAGTGATTAGAATCTTTGATGCCTAATGAAGAATGAGATTTTCATGTGACTGGGCATTCATTGTTCCCTCTTCACGTGAGCACTACGCATCAGACTGGAGCAGGAGAGGTAGTGTCACAACCAAAGAAGCTTGTGTTCCTCCTTCTGTGCCTTGGGAGTATTGACTTCAGGAGAAGAAGAGAACACTGGGGGGAGTTCTTTTGGCACCTGAAATATTTTCTTTCCGGGATAGGTACACAGACTCTCCCTCATAGAGGCCATTACCAYCTTCTCTTCTCAGGCCTCTACCATGCTTGAGCTAGGGCAGAGGAGTGGGCAGAGAGAGGGACACCCCTGTTTCTTTGTAAAATTTGGATAGAATTGGCCCATTGGTTCATAAGTTACTGTATATGAATAGGCACAGACACAGGCATTCACACTTTGATTGCTCAATGTTCATTCTTTTCAGGCACCTTGATTGAAAATGTGCAAGGAGGGACAGGGAACAAGTAAAYAATCTGCTTTCTGTATAAAGAGGTCTGACTCCTAACAAGCTGCAGTTCCCTTCATTTTGCCTCTGATTTCTCACTTTATGTTTAGCATAAAATTCTCRTAGGGAGGGAAGAAAAGAAGAAAGCAAATCTCTGGAAAGATGATTTTACTACACACAGCATTTAATGCATGCAGCTTCTCCCTGAATTCAAAATAAGTGGTTGTCTTGCAAGTTCCATTAAATATAGATATATATGTTTTATGAATGTATCTCCTTCATACAACTTTTCCTCCCTCACAYGATTTCAGCTGACTGTGTTTTAAGAAGCCAAGGCTTACCTCTGGTAGAGAAACCTGGCTCAGACTTCTGAGGAAATTGCTAAGTTGGAAGAAAGAGCCGTGACAACATCTGCAGAGTGGAACCAYGTGGGATAAGAAAGGTAAAACTGACAGTGGAGGTAGGATTATTGAAACTGGGTCTGTGACTGGTTCAAAGATTCTGAAGGAAAAAACACCAAGGTGGAAAAGAAAAAACTCAGAAGGAAGAAGAAGGAGGTGAAAGAGAACTCAGGAAGGGATGAAATCCAGAGAGCAGCAAGGRCCAACCTTGGTGCCTTTACCTGACTCGGGATCTTCCTGACCTGACCTCATTATTGATTCCTGGCTATCAAGGAGTCTCTGAGTGTCACATGGGAAGGGGTGAAGGCTGAGCACACTAATGTTTAGCTTAGCTCTTTATTAGGTAGCTAACACCCGTACGCGCCAAGCAATCAATAATTGCTATATACTTTATAGCTCTATATATAATAATTGCTATATACTTTATGTGTTATGCTGTCATAGTCTCTTTGCAAATAGCTAAAGGTGTCCAAAATGTTACAAATTTTATATCAACTGGGTACATCAAACAGGTAACGACTCAGCCATGCTGAGTTTCTGTGGATGCCACCAAAACCCAAACAGACCAAAAGCAATTGGTGGCAGAGCTTGGACAGGGAGAGAATTTTGAGGTATAGCTTCTAAGAGGAAAGGAGTTAAATGATCTGTGCTCTCCACTGCATGGTCCAGTCTTTGAAATCTGGCTATTGAAGGGGAAGGTCTAATTGTAACTGCTCAATGTGGTAATTTGTGGCCAATTAATGATCTGGGATGTAGGGCTAGAAGGCCTAACTGCAAGAAGGGGTTAACCTGTCTGGAAGCAGGAATGCCAGAGACAGATGGACTTCTTGCAAGGGAGTAAAGGTTCCCCGGATGATGAGATGAGAAACAACCGCAGCATTGCCTTATAAATCATCCTGGAAGGGGAGCATGCAGGGATGCAAGCTTAGGGATGACCTTTGGGCAGCAGAGCTGGGCTGGGAACGGACCCACAGGTGGGCTGAGGTGCTACCTGCAACCACTATGAGGATTAGTGCTGAAGCAAGAGTTCATAAAGAATCTGCTTAYGATGCGTCTATGGAGACTCCACGTAGAACTGCAAATAGTGGTAGAACTCTGGCCAATGCATTATTCATTAACTGTTTCTCTTTTATATTTAAGCACACCTATGTGTTTAGTTCAGCTCTAGCGGTACCATAAAAATTCCTCAGCACTGTATATATCCCATCTTCAGACTGCACCCCTGTACCTTTCAACTCTTCCTAATCAATCAGGAGCAATATGGTAGCTGACAGGTAAGCTATTTCCCCAAAACTGAAACTGTGACCTGACACTTTGGAAACTTACTGGTGTTTTCAGCCAGCAGAAGAACTGTGGCATGTGAAGTCTGTCTCTTTTAATTGGGGACTTTATTGGAAATACAGTATTCGCATCAGCCCCAGACTYCTCACTACATCCTGTGGGCCAGTGGCTGAGGTGTTTATATGGATTGCTGTATCAATTCCTATCATGATTTCTCTATGATGTCAAACAAACAAACAGCTTTGAGAGCAGGCACTGAAACTTTCCATGGCAAATACTTTATTCATTAATTCAGGTTACAAAGCCATTCTAAAATCTTGATGTTTACCAGTCCTTTTCAAAGAATAGTTTATGTTCACCCAACTTTAGGAAGAATTAAAGCTCTGTGCCAGTCTTGCCTTAGATATTTAAATTTGGAGGAGAAAAGAAAGAAGTAAATTTCTTTCAGTTAATGAGATTTTTCTTTGCCCATAACAGTGTGTTAAGATCCAATTATTAAAATTATTAGAGGGATGCCACTGCCTCAATTAAAGTGCAAATGAGACCATATGCTGAAGTCAATAATACAGATTTTTATTTAAGAGTAATTGTGAGGTAGAGAGATAGATAGAAAGAAATACGAAAGAGAAAGAATAAGAGTAGAAAGGTCTATAGTCATGCCCTGTTGGATCCTGCCACAAGACCTGATTGTTGCAATTTCAAAGTCTGTTGGTCAAAGTGATGGTCACTGTCTTGATCCATCAGGGGTGGGGGAAACCCACAAAACAGCATCCACTGGGATTATATGTGCTCAGGTTCAGGTGGGAATGCCCAGGTACCTTCCCTGGGGCGTGAAGGTAGGACTACTGGAATTTCACACTGAAAGATGTAGTGCTGTGGATCACAAGACACTTCAGGAGTCTGACAGTTTGAGACAGTAGAGCTGCCTCTCAGGTCAGCACAGCTGAGTCAACAATAAACCATCAGAAGGGGCAAATACCTTCAGGCTACTTGTGAATGTCCAGATACTTCCGTGGAGGGGAGTCTTCATACCTGAGCCATTATGTAAGGGAGGACACTGATAAAAAGCATGATAAAAAGCACTATCCCCCCCTCGTGAGATTTGCCTCTTCCCRGCCTTCTCCCTTATCTTGTTAAACACCCAGCTGTAGCCTCCTGCGATGGGTGTGCACTGCCCTCTGCACCTGKGCGGTTCAGAGATCGATTGTTGGAGTCATTAACCAGTCCAGCCTCTCACATAGTGTTTCACCCAGTTTGTGGGATTTCCAKAGGCCCCTACTTGTATAATGGTCCGTTAGTCAGAGAACCAGGCAGCAGGATGTTTCAGTACAATACAGCAGTAGCATGGTTCTCTTATTCCTGGAGAACACTCAAATCGCAGACTGTAATTAAAGTAGGTGGAATATATAGAAAGGTGAAAGCTCTTTTAACTGTTCTCCCAAAACATGGATCCACGCATGATTATGAAAGTCAAGGAGAAAGAGGTGTGAAGAGTCAGAGGGAATCAGATTTCACTTTTACAGATTTCTTTGGGACAGATTAAGACAGGCTGTCTCTGAATTTCTGGGGTATATGTTGACCATTTTACGACTAAGAACTCCTGGGAAGATGACTCACTTTATCTTAGAAAGTCTTCACAGAGCACTAAGCTGACAGATGCAGTGAACAGGCTGGACACCCAAATGAGTGAACTGCATGATACCATGGAAGTGAGGGAAGTTTCTGTACAAGTAACTGGAGACAGGTGGACCTGATTTCTCTCTGCAGATCTCCAGAGGCTGTTGAGCAAATTTAAGCAGTTCTGCTTTGAAGCTAGATGTACATAATGTTGATGGGTAAACATTTAATTTAGATGGATATACTGGCAAAACTTATTTCTTCCTTGTGATCATCTTGAACCTGCTCACAGTACATTCATATACGTAACACAGCCAATCCAGCCTATTTGTCTTGTACATGGAAATTATTTCACACCATTTTCAGCACTGCACATACTGCTTAATGCTGGTGCATAAACTTCTTTATTTGCATTTAACTAACTTCCAGGTCATACTGATAAACATCTTAATTGAAATAACTTATATCCCTCTCTCAACAGCATTTAAAACAAGACCTAGCACGGGATTCTGCAGAGTGCAACCCCACCTAAAAGGAGTAAGTGGAGGATAAAAGAGAGTCTGGGGCTGGAGGTGGTTGTGGTGTGGAGGGGGAAATTAGGCTTACAACAATACAAAGGCTGTTCCTGCTTGAATACTGATGAGCCAAGTTATCTATGCTGGCCACCTGCCTAACTATTTATTTCCTGCCAATGTTTGATTGCTTGTGCTGATCTTTGGGGAACTGTTATTGTGTGAATGCTGCTAAATGATTTTAATCTTTATTTTAATTCCTGTAAGCTTTTAATATAATTGTAAAAGATAATATGTGATTTGTGTGTTGTCTGATTGCTAAAACCTTTGTGCAGTAATAAATGAGTATTGAAATTCCCCATGGAAATTCTGGAATATAGCCAAAGGGCAGATAACTGTGGGTGAAGGTTTAACTGAACAGCAGCAAAGTGTTGCCACTGTCCTTGCTGGAGATGCACACAGAACACTTTGGTTATGTCAACATAGCACTCTTTATCTCTCCTCAGCCTGTGCAAGAGGCAGCTGTGGTCTGTTTTCTCGGCCTCTGTGCACTCATTCTGTTTTGATGTTACCTATATCTGCATAGCCAATCGTGAACACTTACAAGTCTTCCCATGAGCTCAAATTCCCACAGCAGAGCTGTACCCATACTCGGGGACCACAAAACCCAGCCACTTCCTCATGTTTCTTCTCTGCTCCTGAACATAATCCGGGGCATAGCATGTATTTCCCATGGTCTCAAGGCTCTTCTCCATGTCAGATGCTGAACTCAGGCTCAATTCTTCATCCTACAGATCAGTGGCACACGACTGCCACTACCATGCTGTTGTCCATAATGCTGCTTGGTCTGGACCAAATAGCATTCTCCAAAACAGTGATGAAGCCCCAGCTAGAAGGGCCAAACCAGGGCTAAGGGTGCAGCTTCTACATGACCAGACTATTTTAAGAAATGAGAACTTTTGCTGTATGAGTGAGAAATAGCTGGTGGTGGTTGACAATATAGTTTAAAGAACTGGAACTGGGGAACCACTTCTGTTTAGTGTAAGCAGCAAAATGCGAGAAATGGTCTGTGCTGTGTCCTGGGAACTTCTTGTTTCTACTGACCAAGTAAAACTTCCACAGTCCATTTTCTGGATGGGGAGGAAGAGGTGTGTAAGGCACAGTCATGCCAGTGACTGTGTGTAGGTGTGTTAGCCTGAGGCACTCTGTAGGTACAAATTCTGCAAATTCTTGTTGTCTAGCCTTCCCATCCACTTCCAGGATCTCTAATTATATTACTCAGCATTGCCAAAGATGAAGGAGTAATAAAAATTGAGGGCAGAAGAGAGCCATCATAAGTACCACATAAATCTCTCTCTCAATATTTGTACATATATTTATACATATGTGTCCACAAACACTATATGTGTGTGCACATTTACACACGCTCTAGCAGGTTTTGGCTACTCTGATTTAGAAATCCCCTTCCCCCCCATGCAATTCCTGGAGCTCAGTCACATGCTGGACAGAAAATCATGCATTTGCAGAAGTCCAGAGCAGTGTCATGACTGAGCCACAGTCCTGGGCAGCCATCCAGTCCAGAGCCAGCCATCCCTGGGCAGCAGCCAAAACATGGGCTAAGGGTTCAGCACCCCAAAAGAACCACAGAATTGTGTAAGTCAGACCAGAATTTATAAACAAAGACAACCCAGTACAAAGCATGTAGAAAAATATAATGTAATTCTAAAAGCATTTTACACTGAGAGCAAATGTAAGCATGATTTTGGAAAGGTGGAATTGGCTGTGTGTTCCAAAAATACAGGTCAGGAAGGCAGGTTATCCAAAACATATACAGCAGAATATTTCTCCAGTACCATTACATATTAAGACCCAGATCTCTTCCTAGTGGTAAAATTTTTCTTTATATATCCCAGTCACTAAAAAAAGTTAAATATTTCAGTCTTAAAAATTTAAATATTATCTGCACTGCACCTTAGATGCCTTTACTGAGTGCCAGGAACCTGTGTGAGATCTGTACGCAGCAGTTGTTCTGTTTATACAGCTCTTCATCATCAAGCAAAAGAATTTAGATATATCAATATAGTAAAAAATTATTCTAGAGTTACCACATAATTCAGAGGAAAAAACCCAGTAAAATTATGGTTTTTTTCTTAACTGTCTTTTATTTATTAACTTTGTTAATGTTGTTAATGCATGTGACCTCGCTGCTCTGCCCTGGTTGCTGCTACAGCAGCGTGTCAGGCACACTCCCAGCACCTGCTGTGTTTCAGTTACAGAGAGATGTAATCAGCAAAACTGGCTATCCTGTTTATTTCTCTTTTCTTCATACAACCATGTTCAGAGACCTGAACAATGTGATACCTATGATCTTCATATTTACTTTTGCCTTGAATAGTCTTTAATTTTTTTATTACTCTAATAGCACTCAAAGATTTTAAGTAAAATAAAAATTTTAAAAAAAAACCAAACAAACAAAACCACTGAAACAAAAAACAATCCAACAAAACCTCCAAATCCAAGATGTATGTAACTATGTTTGGCATAATTATAGGTGAACATGTTTACAGGACAGACTGAAGCATAACGGAGAGGTATGCAAACTAGCTTTAAATTGTACGTATAAAATCATTCCACTTTGGCAGCACACCGGTTTGACACACAAAATCCATAATACACTAGTCAAAAGAGGCCAACTCAAGGGAGAAGCTGTGGGAGACTGAGAAGGAAAAAAGCAACCACAAAACCTAAGTTGAGACTAGCTGTGTTACACATCTATTGCTGTCTTTTACTTGAATACACGCAGCTATGCACCGACAGGAACCCCTATCCAACTGCCTTTGGCCAGACAGTTGCTGCATGAACTGCAGGTGTAAGATGTGCAGACTAAAAACACAGATTTCTGAGAACATGTTGCCTCTAGTTGCTGTTGTTGCTGCTGTAGCAGAGTCTGCTGAGGCTGTAGCATATTAGCTGCAGGAGGACGCTTCCACGTGCAAAAACCTGGAGAAATCCTACCTCCTCCTTGGATCCATAGTGTTTATGTTTGTAAAGTCTACCATGACAAGAAAGATGTTACTTCAGCACCCCCAAACCAAGACTGGACAGTCAGATGAAAGTGGTTAAATTACTGAAGCCTGTTTTCACTTTCACAATTGGTACAGTTATGTATCACCTCAAATTGAAAACCAGCTTTTCTGTTCTCTCAGATATGGCTAGTATTTAAACATTTATACACACCACTTAGAGAGTTCTTTCCACTGCTCAGGAGACTTTGAACAACCTTGATGTTCACGTTCATTGTAACTCAATTTGGTTTATGCTTTGGGTTTTCTTGGTTTGCTTTGTTTTTTACTCCAGTTTAATGTTTAGCTTTAAAAGTTATGCTGATAAAGAGATTTAGCTATACTGGTATCTGTCGTCCCGCAAATAAAAAAAATCCGTTAAATTTGCAATGTATATGTTACCACTTGACACTTTGAGCATTCATAAGACACCTAAAATCAGAATGGGAAATTCAGTTCAGACCTCATTCACAGAACAATTGAGGCTGGATGGCACCTGTCAAGATCATCTAGTCAAACACTGTCCAGTTGAAGGATCAGGTAGAGCAAGTTGTATCTGATTGCATATTGAATGTCACCAAGGATGGAGATTCCACAACCCCTCTGAGCAACCTGTTCCTGTGTTCCATCAGCCCCACAGTAAGAATTTTCCTAGTTTTAAGAAGAAGTTCCTGTTTCATTTTGTGCTCATTGCCTCTTGTCTTGTACTTCAGCTGCTGATGACAACTCTTCAAGCCCAGCATTTCAACCAGCTTTCGGTCCATTTCCCTGGCCATTCATCTAGCCCATACTTCATTAGCTGTCTATGAAAATATAACAGGACAGTGTCAGAAGGCTTCCTAAAGCTGAGAAAAACACCATCTAGTGCTCCACCTTTCTCCATCAAGCTGGTCTTCTACTACAACAAAACACAAAATGCTAGACAAATTTTAAAAATTTAAATTAGAACAAGGACTTCAACAAAAAATGAAAACAAACAAACAACCTTCTACCTGAATCTATTTCAAAAGGCTAATTTGAACTTCATAAAAAGCTATAGTAATACTTATTAACTTATTCTAACTAGTACAACTCTATACAGAACCAGACTATGTAAATTCTTTCTATTCTGGGAAAGACTAAGGATGAGAGAATGGAATACACAACCCCTCACACCATACCCACTCATTTCGTGTGTAACAATCCTTGTTTTTCCTGTGGTATCTTATTTCTGGCAACTTTAGTCCTGAAAAATGTATTTTACTTTATGTATGACAGGGAGAAAAATGAACTCTGGTTTCATAGCTTTACATAGTTGCTCTACCTGTAACATTAACAAAAGAATAAATTTAAATATATTTTGTCACTAATCTAGTGACCATTATCCACGTTGAAACATTCTTATTACATCAGTTTTCAAATACAACCACATATGCTGTGAATATTAATGCTTGCAGTTTGAACTTAAATTATCCCTTATATGTTCTCTCAAAATAATCTTCCCTGAAATTACAAAGAAAGAAAAGCTACATCTGTTAAAAACATCCAAAAATAATGCTAAATATATTTTTTTCTAAAAGAAAATAATTTTGAGGTTGATGCCTTTTAATTTCCTTGCTTCTAGAAAGCAACATGGAGAAACATTTTAATTATACCTACAAGTTCCACCTTTACTGCTAGGTTTGTATAATCAGTCAAGCTTACAGAGAGTTCTCTCATTCCTATCCCCTCACAGCAAAAAAATAGTACTGTCAAATTTTATAGGCCCATCGACTGTTTAGTGATACAACAGCTGTTACCAGCTGGAGATGCTTTATGTTCAGTTGAACCGCATTAAAAGGCATTTCCCTAGTCACCTTCGAATGAACATTTTTTAATCCTTCTCATGACATTTTATAAATTCAAGCCCCTCTTTTGAAAGAATTCAAACTGCAATTACATACAGATTGGAAAGATTAAATGGCTTTTGATTGTATTTTAACAGAAAGAGTGACACCAAGTATTATAAAAACCCCATAAGCAAACTACAGAGGTTTTTAAAATCTCTCACCAGATCACTGAGRTGCCATTAATAGAATAGTACATCGTACCTGTCATTTACTATAGCTGAGAGATTTTGACTGATCTCACCTGAATAAGTGGGCCTTCTGCTTTTCAAGGATATTAATACAGACTCTTGAAACATACAGATGTATTCTTTCAGAAAAGAGTAACTGGAAACTGAGCAACAGGAACCACATAGTTTTTAAGTGTTTCACCAAACAGATGTACTACAGTAAAAAGGTAACAAGCTTTCCCCAATTTTTTAATTTGGTTCTGGTTCGCATCCAAACTAAATACCAGATGAATATCAGGGGGACAAAAGAAAGGTGAGGATTTCCATAACAGAGAGAAGTGAGGCTTTCCTTCATTCATTCAAATCCCTGTTGTGTCAAGGGATGCAAGTGGGCTGCTCCACGAGGGAAAGCGTGCTGAGGGAACAGCAAGACGGGCACAMGGCAGTATCCTCACCAACAAAAAGTACAGTCCCACCATACAAGCCCCAGTCAAGGAAAAAAGCAAAGCAGGCTCAAATACATGGACAGTGGCTATTACATTTTACCTATTGAGTACACGTTAAATAATAAGGGAGCTGCTAATACACTAAGAGCTATCAATTAAGTCCTCCCAATTAACCTTTCATATAACATTTCCCAATGCTTTTTACAGGAACCTTTGTATGAACATGACCACGGAAAGCATTGAAGAAAGAGGTCAGCTAAAAACTGACTCCGTGTGGTCTGCCCAACTTCACTTGTTTGATACCAATGTTGACATAACAAGAAACGAGGCCTCAGCTTTTCTCCCCTCAAAGTTAATGCATGAATTATCTAACAGTAAAACAAGAAACTAAGTTTTGTGCTTTTCGAAAGTTACTGCTTACTAAAAATAAATACCAGGCAGACTTTAAAAATRGATTTTATTTAGTAATTGAAAAAATATACATTGAGCTGGATATTTGGAAATTAATCCTACAGTAACCTAAGAAGCATTTTTAAAAGATAAACTGATGGTTAATTGTAAAAGCCTAGTCCTGTCACACTTCACAGTTAAACTGTGATGAGCACAGGAGGTTATTACAATTTTTAAGTAATTGATTTGTATTTCATACACATATAGGTCATTATTAATTCATTATCACCTCAATGAAAAGTTTAGGTTCTATTGTACAAGGCTATTTACACAAAGAAACATGGAATCTACACAATATCCTAAAATCAAAGTGCTTCTGAGGCTGTGTGGTGCTCAATGCTAAAACCAATGTAAGCAAATTAAAATAGTACAGATTAAGTTTATAAATTACTGAATTCCCTAGCATATGCAATCCATACAAAAGAAGTCTACAAAAACATTAATGTGATGGCAAATTGATAACTAAACAATAGATAAATAGCAGAATCTCCATAAAATAATAAATTAATGTCTCCACTTTGAACAATGGAGGCAAGCATTATTAAAGCTAGAAAATACTAGCCAGTTTCAAACATATTTTATTTATTTAAAATTTTAGATCTCTCCTCAGACCTGTTTGTGGATTAAAAGGCTTAAATTATTTATCTTGTGGTGTTTTTTTCCCCTTCAACATAGCTTAGCATCCTCTCGCTTCCGCAATAAAATTAAAAGCCTTCCTCTGATTTCAGCAATTCAGTGTTATTCTTTAGCCAAACCCAGCTCTAAACAGACATGAAAACACACAAAAAAATTAGGATAACCTCACAAAATACCAGTCAAATCATGCCTTTGCTCCAGTCTTAAAAGCTGCTTTAAACTAAGTACTGATTTTCATTCTTTACAACTCCTTCCTCCACTGAGTGTGTTACCCACAGCTCAGATACAATTTTAAATTTTTTCCCAAATGTTCTCCTGAGTGCTTTCATCTCTTCTACCCGTGAATGATCTTCTCCTACAACAACATGGGAGACACCCTCTTCGAGCTGAGAAACTACTTTTGCACCATAAAAACGGAGCTCCAAAGCTCTAATTGAGAGTGTATTTCCAGGGATTTTGCTTTTGGGCTCATTAACAACAGCGTAACAGTCCACATAAATAGTGCTTCCTCTGAATATACCGAGCTGACAACTGTTCCACCAATAACGTTCTTCTAGCTCTGCAATCAAGTGCAGAGGCATTGCCTTATTGTCTTTCATTCTTGAGAACACTTCCTTGAGCTGCGCAACATCTGTGTTTGCTGTGTAACTGTCTCCATAACAATCATACTCACGAGCAAAATGTTCTTTTGTGTCAGGAGACATGTGAATCATAAAGGCTGGTTGCCAAGGCACCAGCATTTTGGTTTGAAAACACTGAAGGAGCCACTCTGCCCTCACCACATCATATTTGTTGGAAGCAATGATGTTTTTCACTCTGACATTCTCAGCTCCTACAATGACACAGTAAGTCTCCGGCCCTGGGTTCTGCACCACACTGCCACCACACTGGGCTATTCTGCTTTCCAGCTCAGATTTTGAGTATTTTCCCGTTCCTGTCATAACACAAAACTCAACATCTTCAAATACATTTGAAACCTTGCTTACACTAGAAAGGTCAGGAGCTTTAAATTGCTCAGCTATGCCAATTATCTTCCTCACCTTTGAAACAGTTTTCCTTTTTTTCTCATGTGGCTCATCATACTCATCTATATGAAGGTGCTTAGATGCCAGCTTTCCTTGTGCTTTGCTTCTGAGGTCTTCTAACATGTCTGAAGTCATGCACTCGTACCATTCTTTGTCTTCCCTTATCTTCTCAATTCGGGGGAACCTCAAAGTACAGTCAGTTTTGTACATATCACTGTCAACAATCTCAGCTGCCTTGATCTGAACTATGACAGAGTTGCAAGGTTCAATGTACATTTCAGGTTTTTCAGTTCCACACAAAATGTTACCAGGAGGGTCCTTCCTATGGTAGGGCTTCCAGTGTTTAGCCAGTTTCAAGCCTAGATCATACAACTCTTTCATAGTATAGCCAGAGCCAACACGACAAATGGAGTGGAAAATGGTCGGTTTTTCATTTGGAGGGGGTGTCTCTGCAATAGCGCATAGAAAATGAGACATCATTCCACCACGAGACCCCTTCCCCCAGTAACCACCAACAATTAAAAGGTCCAGTTCATCCATCAGTCCATTGACATATTCTGGCTTGATTTTTAACCAGCCTTCCCCACGTTTGTCAGGCTTGTATGTGGACATGGGATCTTTTACCATAATCCCTTCCTCTCTGTTATCTATTGCTTCATTTAAAGCATCAATTACTTCTTTTCTTGTTCTGGCACTTCTCTTCTGGACAACATGTATCCTGCCCTTTACTGGGGTAAATACACTACTTAATATTTCATATCTTTTGCTTAGTACTTCATGCCCCAACTTCTGATCATTAACCATCAATACATCAAATACACAGAAGCAGGTCTGCAGATCAGAGTCCTCCACCATTCTTTTTATGTCAAATTTGTTTCCTTTTTGCATAAAGGTTTGTGTCTCAGGATTGTAAGCCATCATTTCACCATCGAGAATGCAATTCTGTATATTGCTCTTAAATACATTATGAATAAATGGTGTTAATGAACCTTCAAGGGGTGAAGCACCAAACTGCTGAGTATAGTCAAACCCATTTCGGGAAAAATACTTGTACACGTCCCCATCTTTGTGCATCTGCATACGTTCACCATCCAACTTAGTTTCTATGTAGAATGTCTGGTTACTCATTTGTTTCTCAATTTGCTGGACATCTGCAATAGCAGCAAGCATTGGTTTAAAGGCAGAAAACAACATGATAGAAACATCACTAAGTGAGACAGAGGGATCATGCAGTTGTCTGCAAACTTTTTCCAAATCAGTAGTAACATTGTGCAATTCAGCAGCATCAGGATGAAAAATGGAAAATATAGTTTGTTGACTAACACCAAGCTTTAGATCCTTTATAATCATTCGGATAAGCCATTTTTGTTCCAGTGCTGTGCTCTGGGTAATTAACTGAAGAAGGCTTTTCTTTAACTGACCCTTGTTTTTAGCAGCGTTATTATTAGCTATTGCATCTAAGTGTTCATTGACTTGTTCTATTGTCAGTCTGCCYTGTTTTGGGCTCCGAGGTTTTAGCACAAAATATGCGATCATTGCAAAATCTCCAGCATCTCCACGTGAGCCTGTAGGTGTTCTGTAATTTAAAAGCTTTGCAGCATCCTTTCCATCTTTTGGTAAATGAAGCAGTTCAATATAGAGTTTCGCAAGCATAGTTTCTTTAATTCCGTATGCCATCCTTTCTCTTTCCAGCTGTGGGAGAATAAGTCGCATAGCTGGGTAAAAGGAATCTGTGACGTCTTTCTCTTTTTGATGAAGTGCATCATGGAATTTCCTCCAGGAATCCAGAAAATCCTTGAAATACTTGGTTTTCTCTGGACGAGATTTACACTTCTGTATTCGCTCCAGAGTAGAACACAGATCTGCAAAAGGCACGTGAGAGGCCACCGTTTTTTTAGGASGAGGCTGTGAAACAGGTGCAGAAGCCATCAGTCTGTTTTTCACTGGGAACAAAACAAAATTATATAAACAAAACGCCACCACGTTATTCTGTCTAAAAAAAMCTCCATCTCTAACGGGGATTTACTGCTTTTCTCATTTTTCTAACTAAGATCTAACCACTAGGTCACCAGCTGGTTCCACTGTCCTCAGTTAAGGGTCAAACTCAGCAGCGAGGCTGCGGCACTGACACACCGGCATCACCTAGGCAGAGGTCTGCACGGCAGGAGAAGGCRCCGCGCTCCCCTCCCGCTGCTGCCCAGGCGGCACCTTTCACTGCTCGGAGACCGACTTCCTCCTCCGCCTTCCCCGAGAACGCAGCCTGCCCCCGACACCACCCGCCTCAGCCCCTGTCGCCCGGCTGCTCCGTGCCGGCGGGAGGAGCGGTGTCCAACGGGGCCGGACGCCGCTCCCGGTGCTCGTCCCGCGGAGAGGGACCGGACCCGCGCACCCCGCATCCCCCACACGGCGCTGCCGTGCCCACAGCGCGGGGGGAGCGGACGCCGCCCGCGGGACACCTCCCGCTCCGCACGGGACCCGACAGCCGGGACGATGGAGGAACGGCCACCCCAGGGGAGCCTCACGGGGAGCCGGGGCTACCTGCGGAGCCGGGTGACACCGGCCTCGCCCCACCCCGGAACAGGCGGACCCGCCTGTGACGGTGCGGTCCGCGCTCCTCCCCCGGGCCGGGGCGGGGAACGGTGGCGGAGCCCGGGGCGGGGAAAGGCGGGGAGAGAAGGGAGAACGGCCGCGCTGTGCCCTGGAAGCGGAACCGCGGCTGCGGTGACTTCCTGCCTCGGGAGGAAGGAGCGGTGGTTGAAGTTGCGCGTCGGGGTCTGCGCTGGCCCGAGGCACCGGCGGCGGCCGCCCGGGAGGATGCGGCGGGTGCGTCTGGCGGCGCCTCGGGCCCGTCGCGGCCGCGGCACGGGAGGGGCGGTCCCGGCCCCGTGAGGCCGCGCCGGGGCGAGTGGGAGCGGGGGCGGCCGCCGGGTTTGGGGTCTCGCCGGGACTAAACGCGGCTCTTCCCTGGAGCGGCGGAAGGCAGGACGCTGTCCCGGGCGTTGTGTGGCTCCTGTGCCCGCACAGCGGGACGTGGCTGCCGAGGAGCTGCTCCTTCGGCAGCACCGATAAAAGTTCCTGCAGGTGCCTTCCTGCGAAGCCCCGGGAGATCTTTAGCTTCTTGGCAGCAAGGTCTTGCTCCGGTATTTCGTTTGTCTCCACTGCCATATGGAAAGATTCCTGCAAATGGGTGCTTGTAGAAGGTGGGGCTAATGGTAAYTATAGTGTTCTTAATGGGCCAAGTGATTGTTTTGAAAAGGCTGAACTGGGTGTTTCTCCTAAGTCAAAAAGGAAATAATTTAGCAAGCTTGAAAATTACTATGKTTTAGGAGCCTATGGTCCCTAGAAAGTTAAGGTTCTGATATAGCCAGCCTTGGTTTGTTGTTGTTTGTTTGTTTGTTCGTTTTTACGCGGTAACATCGTAATTCAAGACATTGAATTATGATTATACTTGTTACATTTGTCAGTTGGGAAAAGTATCACGCGAGTTAAGGGGAAAACATTTTCAGTTGTGAATACGTACAACTTGATGCAGAGCTGTAGATGTTGGCTGTTTGAAGTAAGTAGGACAAGTGACTCGTTGATTTTAAAGCCAGAGCCATTAAATGTGTGACGCTGAAGTTATTCTTACTGTACTTTTTTCCTTTGTTAGGAGTCGCTACTTTGCTGTTGCTTTTCTCTTTTCTCTTTTTTTTTTTTTTTTCCTGAGCGTCTCTGTAGGATTTTAGTACTAAGAAAGTGTGTTTTTCTTGTCCTTACTAAGCTTGTAGGTTTTCTTCCGGATCATTTCCCTCCTCTGAAACTAACTTTTTACTGTTGAGGACCTAATATTTCTACTTAAAGGTGTCTTCTGAATAAATATGAGTAAATTTAATACTTGTGCAAATCTTGTCTGTGTCTGGAGGAGGTAGAGTCTAGGAAAAGGAAGTGGAGACAAACAGATGTCATTAGGTATTTCTTAAGAACACAGAGAAATATTTGTTTTTATCTATTTGTTTTGAAATCCAAAGGATTGCAGTGAGTGTTAAGACTTTTTTTTCTTTAAAGCTCTTTAATGAGGAAGCAGCCATTAAACACCTGATTGTGCTTCTTAGCACTAACTTTAAAGCTATTTATGCACTAGAAGTTGGTTTTAAGGAGACAGTGTCATGTTTGTTTTTATGCACTATGTATATATGCTATATTATTATTAAAATTATTACAATTGTGTATGTATATTATTATAATATTGCAGTATTGTTATATACTGTGTATTGTGTATGTAGTCCAGGACATTTCATTGTGATTCTTGGACTTCATTATAAGATGTTTTCAAGTTCATCAAATGTTTCAAAAAAGCATTCAGCTTGATAGGAGGAGCATGAGACGCACAGTTTCATTAGTGAAGCAGTTGTAACTTCTAGGGGCTTTGGCTCTTATCACTTCTTAACTTTCTTTCAAGTAACAAGATAAACAGTAAATTACATGTGTAATTCAAAATGATTTTACTCAAAATTCATAAATGGAATTGTTTTTCAGGCAGAGATGAAGCCTGGGAAATCATCACATCTAAAGGTAAATGTTTTATGATATGAYTAGTGTATGAAAATGGTACTTTTTAATATTAAAAATGTAGACAAAGACAAAACAACAGAACCTGTGGCAGATACAAGAGTAATTTCAGCTGCCATTCAAAATGATCAAAAAATTGTTCCCTAATACTTTAAATATACACTTGAATTTTTGTGATTTTTTTTCTGTCGATAATGTCATTAACCATTTAAAAATAGCATTAGGGCAAAGCAGAATATTGTTAAAACACCTTGATCGTAGAGAGTTTATTTTTTCTCAAAATTTTTATTGTTGTGAGTGATTTGTATTTTCAGTAGTTACCTAATTTTGGGACATGTGGCTCATCTGGTGGAACACGGAGGTCTGCAGTAGGCTGTGGATTCGGCGGTGGACGTGTATAGATAGAGAAATGTGTTTATATCAGTATATGTGTATATCCCAACACAAAGCYGAAACTCACTGCTCCCAAATTTCCTTTCTGTTTTGAGAGACAGTACAGTTCTGAGGCAGTTTAGGCCACAGGTACAACAGCAGTCTGGCTAAGCCTTATTTTGATTAGGTCTTAACGTTGAGTTGGGCCACATTGCAGTTCCTAYGTGGCAATGGTTTCCACAGTAAAGCTTTGTATTTCAGTACTGTCTTCTGCTGGTTGTTTAAGCTTACGAGCATCACCAAATAAATACTGGTAGGAAGTATCAGGATTCTGAAAGGCTAACGTTTCTAATGCACATTATCAGAGGGACAAGAGGAAAAAAAAATTTTTTAAAATGCCCTTATGCTTATTTACCTAGCCTTTAACTYAGTTTAAATAATCAGTGGTTATGAAATACTGTGAATGCTGTAAAATGAGATGTGACTCCCTGTTATAGGAAAATCCTGTTGCTTTCAAAGTTGCAACAATTACTTGAAATACAATAGTGCTGTAATACAATATTTCTTCCAGTTTGTTTTTTTTTTAATTGAAGCAAGAATGCCCCTCAAGAACTTAAAGGGGTGAATGCTTCTTGCTATAACTGGGACGTCACACAGTTATGGGGCAAGTCCATGACTGGTTCTTGTAGTCTAGGAACAGAAGCAGTCTTGTCTAGAAAGAGGATCAGGTTTGTCAAGGTGGTGGGTCTGCTCTGTTTCTCAAGTTGACCACATCAGACATCAAAGTCTAAACACACTGTTCTCCCTCTCTCACGCCTTTTCCAGATTTTTCTGGCCCCCTATTAGTCACAAAATTAGAAATGCAAGAAAAATGCAGCACATGCTCTTCATAATTCAAGACAGAGTATTTCCATCATAAGATGTTACATTGCAAACTGCTTGAAAGGTTTATAATTTCCCATCCAGCACATCAGGAGTGGGAAGTAAAGGCCAAGAAGAGAATTCTGTGTGTGTATGTGTGTGTTGTCTTGCAGTATGTTTAACAGTCTCAAATCTCACAATTCAAAAAGTGCTGACCTTACTGCTCACTGAATATTACTATATTAGCTTACCCTTTTTATTTCTGTCCATCAAGTGGAAATTTTGTTCTGTTTGTATCATCTTCTACTGTCCAAGATAGTGTTTGGAAAGTCTGCTGCRTTGAGTTGCCTAGAAAGTGTGGACTGTAGCTTTATTGAGAATGAGCTTGTATTGATTTGGCTTAGAGTCTCTTCTAGGCCTGTGTGCTTGTTTGAGAAACCATCCTTTTCTGCTCTAGTGGTCTTTTAATTGGTATTGGAAGGTGAGGAAGAACCTAGAAGAAACTTTTATCTTAGTTCTCTAGCTAACAAATCTTGCAGTAAGATGTGAAGGCCTGGAAATGATTTAACTAGKGAAGTTTCACATAGCTGGGAAAAAAACTTTAGTAAATAGTAATGTAATTGTTTGGTATTACAGAGTAGTCAGCTTTATTTAAATATATAGTGAGTGTGAAACATTTGTGGCTGTGTAGTTTGTATGTTAAGCTTTAGTTGTAGGATGTACTGGTTTTGCAACTCCAGTAGCAAAGTATTTATATATACCTATATATATATATATACCTATATATATATATACAAAAGAAGTAATCACACAGCAGCAGTATCTCAGTAGTATAGCATTTTGATAATATTAGCCTGCTGAAATAAAAATGGGAGTGGTGCCCTTCTCATGAAGCTAAAATGGCTTATAAAATCAGCTCTGGGTGTCAGTCTCCAAATAATAATCCTTAGTGTATGTGGGATAGCCATTGCAAAACTTAATCACTTTAAGTGAGATTTTTATTACTTCTTTGTCTTTTAGTAGTTTTGTTTAACCGTGGGTCTCTTACTCTTGTGAATATCTTGTTGAGAAGGCATTTTTGGAGTTTCATTTTGTAAGAAAGACAGCAAAATGTTGTATAGCATAGGTAAGGAGAATGGTTTTACTGTCTCATTATCAATGTTCTTATAGTCTTGAAATGTAATGCAGACAATGTTTGTTAACTTCTTTAGGAAGTTCTCTTAGAAATTGAAGTAGCTACTTGATATGTCTTCTAATCATTGTGAGTTCTTTTTAAGGGAAATGGATCACAAGAATTAAATTTTCATATAGACAATATTTGTGCATACTTGGATGTGGATAATAAACATGAACTTATAAATAATATAAGAGAACAAAGTTGGGATAACTGCTCTTTTAGACTACTTTATATTTCACCAGTTTTATGTATTTGGAGTAGATACACTACGTAAAAGCTTAATATCACATTGGTTTTGGTTAATACATGAATCTTAAGATGTGACAGATTTATTTTTATTTCTGATTTATTTCTAAATTTTGCATAAAATAGTTAGAGATGGCAGTTTTTCCTGGTCAGATTGGGTGCTAATATCTGTGGAATTCAAAGGCTGTAGCTGCAGAGCTCACCTTTTGTCACTCAAGCCTACCAGTATGGCTGGTGTAAAATGCTTGGATGCATCTCTGCAGGTCAGACTCCTTTGGACTTTGAATTCAGATTATTGCTGTGCTGTATCATTTTAGCAGATTATAACTTTGTGTCCAAAGTGTAACTATTGTCTGCTATGTAACTTAGTGTTCTCAAACGAGTGAGTTTGTGTGGTCCCTTCCAGGTAGTGTGATTATTCAATTCAGTGGTGACTGAATGGTTACTGTAGTTTTTGTGTAGGTTTGGCAGTTTTTGTCTGTTTCCATATGAACCASGAGTGAATACTGTGAGATCTTGTATGGATGCTGGGAGACATAACTATTTCTTTTGGTTGGAAAGAAGGTTTAATCTGTTGTCATTAACATCACTCTCCTCATTTTATGCTGTATGTTTTTGTCATGAGTCTGTTTTCATGTTTGGTATTTTCAGCAGTGCTTTTCAATGACGAAATAATGTAGTTAGCTGACTGTTTTCAGTGGTCTTACATGATGATAAAATCTTCCATTCAGCTAAAGACTTAATGCGGATTACTGATCTGATAGTGGAAAATGATTGTTTTAAATCAGAAGCAATCAAAATATAGCAAAAAAAGCTGTCACAAATGTAACTGCARTGTGGTATCTTAGTATAGAGGAGTCTCTCTCTTCTGAGCAGTTCAGGTGTTGCTCTGTGACCACAGTTGATTGAGATGCTGAAGGACAGCCACTAGCCCATAGCCGTGCTGGCATGTGTGGTGAGCCTCCACTGGCTGCAGAGTGGCGTGCACAGGCTTACTGCATGCTACTTAGCAACTTAGAAATAAAGGCTACTTTTATTTGTGCTCTCTGACTTCTAGAGTTACTTATATGAGCAGCTTTGACAAACTGATTATACAGTCTGTATGGTTGTTCTCTTGGCTAGCAGGAAAGTCTGAGGGAAAGCAGAAGTTACTGTGGACTCAGTCAACCAGTCTTCTAGTGCTGTTAATGGACTTTTCCAGCAGAAACACTGTAAATGGGATTTTGAAGAGTTCTAAAGCCTTTCCCTTATGATTGCTTTTCTGCTTGTTTTACACAGTCAAATGGTTTCCAAAAATTCAAAGGGAGTTTGCCACCAAATTTTATGTTAATTCTCCAATACATTGACTTGTCATTAATCTCCTGCAAGTACAAATGCTTAAATTGCTTCCTTTTTCTTTTCCCTATATTTATATCTATACGTTTGGGTTCTTTTGCAGGATTTACTTGGAGTAAAAGATCACTGACTTCTACAATGGAAAAATCATGGATGCTTTGGACCTTTGTTAAAAGATGGCTACTAGCTTTGGCTTCCTGGTCTTGGAGTCTCTGCCGTATTTGTCTTTTGCCCTTGATAGTGACTTTTCACTTGTACGGAGGCATTATACTACTTATATTAATATTTGTATCAATAGCGGGTATATTATATAAATTCCAGGATGTTCTGCTTTACTTTCCTGAACAGCCCTCTTCATCACGCCTTTATGTTCCTATGCCTACTGGTATACCACATGAAAACATCTTCATCAAAACCAAAGATGGAGTTCTTCTCAATCTTATTCTGCTGAGATACACTGGGGACAATGCAGCGTATTCTCCAACCATCATTTACTTTCATGGGAATGCAGGCAACATTGGCCACAGGTTGCCRAATGCTTTGTTAATGCTGGTAAACCTGAAAGTAAACTTAATTCTGGTCGATTATAGAGGRTATGGAAAAAGCGAAGGAGAAGCAAGCGAAGAAGGCTTGTACTTAGATTCTGAGGCTGTCTTAGACTATGTGATGACTCGGTCTGATCTTGATAAAACAAAAATTTTTCTTTTTGGCCGTTCCTTGGGGGGAGCAGTAGCTATTCACTTAGCTTCTGAAAACTCCCATAGGATTTCTGCCATCGTGGTGGAGAACACCTTTCTTAGCATCCCATACATGGCCAGCACTTTGTTCTCTTTCTTTCCGATGAGGTATCTTCCRTTATGGTGCTACAAAAATAAATTTCTATCCTACAGAAAAATCTCTCAGTGCAGAATGCCTTCCCTCTTCATCTCTGGGTTGTCTGACCAGTTAATTCCACCAGTTATGATGAAGCAACTTTATGAATTATCCCCAGCTCGGACTAAGAGATTGGCAATATTTCCTGATGGAACTCACAATGACACTTGGCAGTGCCAGGGTTATTTCACTGCACTTGAACAGTTCATCAAAGAAGTAATAAAGAGTCACTCCCCTGAAGAAATGGCGAAAACGTCATCTAACGTAACAATAATATAGTTGGTATTCTTCTTTGGGGTGGGATGGGGCAAGTACCTGCACTGTACCTTGATTTGTGATAAGTGGTAAAAGAATGTCTGTTTTTAAATGTATGTCATGTCTGTACTTGCCTAAAGAGTGAAATCAAACTTGGAAAGGTCTGATATTTTATTAAGGTGTTCCAGATAACTTTTACATTTGCAGCATTGTAAATGAACCATTTTATGTCTTTCTCATACTTTTTGGTATCTCTGTCCATATATTCCATTTGTTTGATATGTACAACAGATGCTATTAAAGAAACTTGCTACAAAAGTAGTACAGAATGTATTTAGAACAACGGGAGGCTCTTCAATATTCACTGCTGTACGTGTGAGCTTTTTGGACAGCCATGGTTAGCACAATGATTTGTTGCTTCTCTTAGAGTTTATTTAAAGTGTGCCATGCATGAGATTAGTGTTTTATTTCTTGAAGTTTTATATTATGCAAAGTGGGAAGTCTTTAATGTGCTAAATAATATAAAATAACACAAATGGTAGAGTATACTTGCAGGTATACTATCCTGGGTTATTACTGGTTTTTATGGTTATGCAGAATTACATATGTCAAACTGCAGCTGAAGATGAAAAGATAATTGCCTTGTTTTCATTTACTATTTGTATTATAATAGTGCACAGAAGGTTGTATGTGCCTAACATCGTGACTTCAGGATTTTACCCAGGCAATTTTTCCATAGAAAATAGAAGTAACTTTCAGAAAGAGATCAGTGCAATCTAAACTCCTTTCTGCCTCAAGCTCTCCTGACTAATGTACAGGCAAACTATTTGTTATTATTAGTCTGCTTGTGCATTTGAGGTGGTGTTTCTCAAGGCAAAATGAGTGGTCATACAAGGTAAAAGTAGGTTTTTGTGTTCAGGCTTTTACACTGGTGTAGTTAAATGTTTGTGCCCTTTATTTATACCTCTGTCTTGGGGTAAAGAAACAAATCCAAATAATTACTAGTGATCACATGATTAGAGATTAATGTGTACAGTTGTTACAGAAAGGACAATGAAAATGAGCAGAAGTCATAGGTGGCCATATCCTTGAGGGTAGGAAGGCTCTGTAGGTACTGACTGACTGGAGCAATGAGCCAAGGCCAACTGCGTGAGGTTCAACAAGGCCAAAGGCCAGGCCCTGCACTTGGGTCACAACAACCCCATGCAGTGCTACAGGCTGGGGGAAGAGTGGCTTGAGASCTGGTCAGCAGAAGAGAGACTTGGAGGTGCTGGTCAACAGCCAGCTGGATGCAAGCCAGCACTATGTCCAAGTGGCCAGGAAGGCTAATGGTGTCTTGGCCTGTATCAGCAGTAGTGTGGCCAGCAGGACCAGGGCAGGGATTGTCCCCCTGTATGTGGCACTGGTGAGGCCACATCTCAAATCCTGTGCTCAGTTCTGGGCTCCTCACTACAAGAAAGATATTGAGGTGCTGGAGCAAGTCCAGAGATGAGCAGTGGAGCTGGGAAGGGTCTGGAGCTCAAGTCCTGTGAGGAGCAGCTGAGGGATCTGGTGGTGTTTAGTCTGAAGAAAAGGTGGCTCAGGGGAGACCATATCACTCTCTACAACCACTTAAAAGGAGGCTGTAGCAGTGAGGGTTGGCCTCTTCTGCTRTGTTTCAAGTGCAAGGATAAGAGGAAATGGCCTTGCATCAAGGAAGGTTCAAATTAGATATTATAAAACAAATTTCACTGGAAGAGTGGTTAGGCATTGGGCTAAGTTGCCCAGGGCTGTAGTGGGATCACCAGCTCTGGAATCGTTCAAGAGACGTCTGGATGTGGCACTTGGGGATTTGGCTTAGGGGTGATTATGGGGGTATTAGGTTGATTATTATACTAGATGACCTTGAAGGTCTCTTCCAACCTTGATGACTGTGATCAAAAATGTGCTGTTAGCTCAGTCTCTAATGGAGTTTGGGAGCTGTTCAGATCTCTTCTGCAGGTTAAATTTCTCATCTACTGCAGCTGAGTTTTCCTCTTCAAAATATATATGTTGTTTTTTTTATTTTTATGGAGAGAAAAAATTGGAAAATCTTCCACACAATCTGTAAAGTTACCCTTTGGATTCAAAATTTTAAATAAACTTTTCTGCCATGTTGTCCTGATTCAGAAAAGCACCTCAGCACACACTTAAAATCTGTTTCCTGAGGGAGAGTCATATTTTAAGCTTGTGCTTAAGTTTTCTGGTTGAATAAAACTGCTTTCCTGAACTGGTGCCTTAATGGTTATGCCTCCTAATGGAATTGTAGTTCTTACATACACAGGGGTAATAGTTGTCAGCAGTTTGTAGATAGGATGATACATCTTTTAGTACATGTGATTTTTTTTTTTTTTAATTTTAAATTTTTAAATAAATATATACATGCCAGAAGTTGTTGCTTTCTCTGGTAAGTATCTTTTTTGTGATACTATTATTAAGGTTTTCTTAGAGTTGATTGAAAAAACTATACATCTTTTTGGATCTATAGACCTAAAAAACATAAAGCATAGTTTTGAATCTGAGCAAAACCAAAACTATCTTTTCAGCCTTACAGTGGTGGTATTTTTTTTTCTTTTGGTGAGGGGGGCGCATGGACAAAGTATGTTGGAGAAGTTTGGCTGGGGGTTGGGAGATGAGGCAGTGTTTGTGTAGCAGAACGGAGTTGATAGACATAGCATTGCCTTTTCCTGATGTATTCTACAGTGAGATGTGAGCTGCTTGCATAGATTGTTTCATCTACTTCACATTGCTTTAGAATAGAGGTGGAGGAAGAGAAGGAAAATTAGCAGTCAAATACTGCTTTTCTAAAAATCAGTTGATAAGCCAAAATAATAGATTAATTGTTGAAGACAGACTGAAGAGAAGGTTAATTGTTTCAGAAGTTGTCATATCTTGCCATTAAATACCATTGCGGGGAGGTTCACAAAGCATCAATTTCTAAAATAACATGGCATTTCACCCCACTTTCCACCAATCAAAACAAAACTCTGAGCCACAGAATACCCCTAGTATTCCGTGGTACTTGTATACAAATGAAGTATTCCTGTTTGAGCACACAGTTGCTAGGACAAAGTCAAATGTGTGGTGTTAGATTATGGCAATCTGAAACTCTTCAAAGTGGGCTGTATCTAAACATTACTTTTATTATCAAGCCATATATTTTCACTGTATTGTCTGCAGGACATAAATGTGAAACTTTGATTTTGCAGGTACTGGGTATGAGTTGACACAATTGTCATATATGCATCCTTTACACTTAGGTGGTTTCTTCCACCTTCCACATCTGCACAGTTTTACTTCTCCCTTAATGGGTTGGCCACATACACTTGTGAACGAATAGTTATCCATGCTATTTTTCATTGCTTTTGGTTATGAGATCCACTGAAGGAAAATAGGAGGAAAGTGATGTTTTCATGCAAATATTCCACTGCTCTGCATACAGTTCTTTAAGGGAGGGAGGATGGAGGGGGCGGAAACCTTTTCTGACAAGTCAAGACTTGTTTTTATTTTATGGACTGTGTGGTGGAAACCACAGTTATCTGCTGCTAAAAACTGAACTGCAAGCAACATAGTAATAATAACTTTAAATTGCCAAAAGGTGTGTTATGATACTGTTGCATTTGTTTTATTTAATACCRTTATATGTTTTCCCATAACAGTTATCCATTTGTGTATAGATGTTTCCCAGACATTTGTCTTGTACTTATAAATTTCTAGTTTGGGAAGGAGTTCTTTTCACAGGTTTGTAAGAAAGCCTCTTAGTTTAAATATGCTCATTAAAGGAATTTTCTCTTTTTGTAAGAGGAAATTTAAGTTAAAAAAAAAAAACAAAAACAAAACAAAACTAAAAACAAAGTTCCAGGGGAGGGGGGTCAGGAGTTGAACAGATTTAGCAGTAGAGTTCCCTTGTAAGGAAGCATAAGACCTTGTATGTGCACACGTGTATGGTTTTAATTAGTRGAAATACTTGAGGCTTCCTACTAACCCAAGTTTACATTCCCAGGATTTGTTTCTGAACTGTGAAATGCAGAGAGATAAGCTGTGCTTTCTTCTGGAGAAACATTAACTGGTTTAGCAGCCCTCATGTCCATTTCTCAGGTAAAATTAAAAATAGAGCACAAATGCATTTGGTAGGCTATGGACAATCTCTCAGCTGAAGGGCAGAAGGATTAACTATTTATACAAAATATGCATATCAGCATCTCTAAGCTAATAATTTGGGTCACGTTGGATGTTCACAGTGAAGAATGCAAGACTGAATTGAGAGTCCAAGGTATGGTCTTTTCTGTTAGCAAAAAGATGCAGATGTACCTCCATTTGTATTTCATGATTCAATTACTGAAAAATACATTTTTATTTTTGTTAATGACAGGTGATTTTGCTAGGGGCACTTCTGCCAAATATTAAATCAGTGCCTCTTGCATGTAGTGGGATCAGCCTGATGTATCCCATTAGGTATAATTTGCAATGCCATCCTGCTTGTATAATTTAGGGTAGAACCCCGCAGAAGTGTAAATAGAGATAGCATATTGAAGTTCTAAATAACATTTGTGTTTTGAATTCAGAAACAGTCACTGATTATGAGATGCAAGCTTTTTATTTGATTTTTCTTTAATATATAGTTAAGGCAAAATTGTCTTATAAAGTATTCTTAAGTTTTGTAGACAAAGCATAAATGTTATTGTATATGTGCTAATTGTGGCAAAGTTTTACATTATCATTCTAGTTGGTTTTTACAATAAAGTTAATTTTACAAAAAACACTTTTCTATTTTTATGTACTGACATATGCAATAAATTGATACATTAAAAGTGCTGTTAATGTCTTGTTCTAGTTTGTGGCCTGTCTTCCATGTGTGTGAAGGGGTAGTTTTGTTTGCATGGTAACAGGTCAACCCCAAGGTATTGTTTATACTCAGTCTGAAGCAATTTCTACTTTTGTACAGAGAAATGCATTACTAAGCTTATATCACCTCTGCTCCCATTCAGCATGGTTAATATGAAATACCCAGRAAATAAGGGCTTACTGCTGTGTTTTCTAAGGCTGCAAGATGTGTGTCCTTTCCTGAATTACTGCAAGGCTTATAGTTCGTTTTTAACCCAGTACCTAGGAAACAGGGCTGTGGGTGTGGGTTGTAGGTGTGGACATTTGGACACTGTTCAAGCTACCTATTAATTTGGAATGAAAAAAAAAAAAAAAGTTAGTTTATTTTTTGTAAAGAAAGAAATAACAGTACAAGAACAACTCCAGATTGGGTACTTTGTGTGAATACTGCCCTGAATGAGAAGCAGGTTGCTGTCTTGTGAACTATATCACTAAAAGTTACTTGCACTGTGCTATTCTGGAGAACRCAAGTCTTGCATTTGTTTTTTTTTACTTGAAAATTGATAAGCAGCCGGGCTACAAAGTGCAACATAAACTGTGTCCTGGAATGTCTCATGATGTTATATTCATTTGCTTAGTAGATAGGTACAGGCCTTCATATCAGGCAAAACACCGTATTTGAATTTTTGTCTGAACTTGCAAATACTGATTAAATCATAGTAAACATTCATGAGGGCATATGAATATCTAAACTAAAACTGGAGCAGCCCTGCTGAGGAGTTGGGGGTGCTGGTAGATGAGAAGCTGGGCGTGACCCAGCACTGTGTGCTTGCACCCCAGAAAGCCAAACATGTCCTGGGTTGCATCCAAAGCACCGTGGCCAGCAGGGCAAGGGAGGGGATTCTGCCCCTCTGCTCTGCTCTGGTGTGACCCCAGCTGGAGTGCTGCATCCAGCTCTGGGGTCCCAGCACAGGAAGGACAGGGACCTGTTGGAGGGAGTCTAGAGGAGGGTCCTCAAGCTTATTAGAGGAATGGAGCACCTCTTCTATGAGAAAAAGCTAAGAGAATTGGGCTTGTCCAGCCTGTAAAAGAAAAGGCTTGGGGGTGACCTAATTGCATCTTTACGGTACCTGAGGGAGGCTACAAGACAGATGGAGAGGCTTTTTACAAGGTCATGTAGTGACAGGACAAGAGGGAAAGGCTTAAAATTGAAAGAGAGTAGGTATAGATTACATATTTGGAGGGAGTTCTTTGCTGTGAAGGTGGCGAGGCTTCCTGGGCGAAAGTTGCCCAGAGAAGTTGTGGATGCCCCATCCCTGGAAGTGTTCAAGGCCAGGCTGGATGGAGCGCTCAGCAACTTAACGTAGTAGAAGATGCCATACCTACAACAGGGTTGTTGGAACAAGGTCCCTTCCAACCCAGGCCATTCTCTATGAAATGAAACCTAGACCAAAGGCTTGCTGTCTATTAAAAAGACAGGTTAAAAAGACAAGGTAGATAAGGTTTTGAGAAAATGCTGAACCATTGTCTTAGCAAAAATTATTTGCTGCAAAGATATTGAACAAGCCTGAGCTTTAAATCTCTTGTTGGACCCTATTCAGGGCCTTCATTTTAGACTTTGTACAGAGTTCTGTCTCTGTAAGTAGATAAGGAAGATACACTGGTTATTTTCTGGATTTGTTTTGAAAACATTGATGTGACTAATTTGTTATGCTTCAGCTTGGATGGGGGCAGAGTAACTCTTGTAAGGCTTGGAAAAACAGCATTTTTTCTTTCTCTGAAAGGGAGTGCCGCTTAAGAGCAGACTTGGTTTTACTGCATTAAAGAACACGGTTTCACTCCCAACTGGAGATATGTACTAAATAATCTGAAGCAATGAGCTGAATAATGCAAAGCTGCAAGGTGGCTGACAGAAATGTAAGTTCATGTACCAGGTTCAGAGAGATGTTGCCGCTAGTTTTGACAAGTAACTAAGGAACAGATTGTGCTGCTTGAAGACAGATAGAAAGGAAGTTCTACAGCTGGTTTGAATTACACTTAACGTCTGGTGTGGGCTAATTATTTACAAAAATTCAAAGGGAAAGGTCAGGCAGAGAACTCTTTCCTGCCTGTCCTCCAGGATTCAGGGACAGTGTAGCAATTACATACAGCTACGAAGAAATAACATTATGATTTGAAAATACTCGAATCCTTGTCCTGTGCCCTCCCTTGAAGGTCTCCAGACTGTAGCAGCAGCAGAGTGGCCACTCCCACGWGAAGGGCCATGGCTCCGTGTTTATTTTATTACCATACAAATGCATTTTTAGCCCATCTGTGCAAAATCTGTTAAGTTGCATAGTGTCAAAGAGGTGGAGAAATGCAGTTCTCCATGTTGCTGGGTAGCAAAGCCAGTGAGACTGTAAGAGAAGTGCGCTTCAGCTGTATGACAGAGCTCCCTTTTCCCTGAGCAGTAAGAAGCAATTGCTGTAACATCATGGGGAGGGAGGGGGTGAAGGGGAGGAGGCTGGCATTAAGCTRCTGTAGTATATAAATCCTGGGTTGTCTTTTTATATTTTATATGTTTTTAAAATTATTTTCTAGCTGGCTCTGCTGCATACTTTGAAAGACACCTGTAATAATTGCTTTTCCTTTGTGTCATTTCCTTTTCTCTTTGAAAGCACTGTAATAACCATGTAAAAAGTGACAATGGCTGCAAGTCAGCTGTAGGTTTACTTTGTATAGTATGCATTTGGACCCAAATTGTCTAGATATCTAGAGAAATAAAATATTGCAAGGAATAAATCGAGGATGGCATATCTAAAATGGGCAGAGACATTTGTATTATCCTCGGCAATTTTGAGGCAAAGAGAAAAGATTACCCTTTTGGCTTCAGAAAAATCTCATAGAATTTTTTTGTTTTCCTTTTAACAAGGTAATTTTGCAAATAAGGCTTTAACTGTTTGTATAACACATCCTTTACTTGCACAGTATTCAACAGCTTACAGAAGTTAAAATAATAAGATGTAAGTTAGATAGCCACAGGAGYGGAGTATCCAGAAATAGAGTACTTTTTGGATCCATTTGTGACGCAGAACTTGCCAGGATTTGCTACTGTATAAGTTGTAGCTAATGGCTGAAAGAACTAATTAAATGTTCTTGAAGGAAATGTGTATTGTTTCAGAGGGGTATCTGTGAATACTCTTAATACAGATTTCTTTAACAGCAGAAAACTATAATACAGGATTTATTCTGATCTCTTCCAAAATAGTGCTCCTATTTTGTCCATCTTCAGAAAGGACTTGAAGTTAAATGGAAAATTTCAGAATGGAACCTTTGCTTTTTCTGTGCTCCTCTGTCTGTTCTGCACTGTCTTGTGTGGTAAGGGAAGATATAGTAGTCTCTTTCTCGTAATAACCGCAGGGACCATTTTGTGGCTGCTTCAGAAATATGTGAAGCTGGACCCTTGCCACTGGAGGCGTACTTTTAGTGTGGCCTTCAACACACTTGCCTGTATCTCTGGGTTGCAGCATCTGCACAAACTCCTTTTTAAAAACAGACCATTGGTTTTTAAGCAAACTTTCATGTTCATGGGTTTTTACCCAAGCCTTCACAGTCATATCAACTGCTTCTCTTTTGCACATTAAACTTCATTATGGGTTTTTCCTCCCCCACAAAGAAGATGCTTTTGTGGTTAAAGTACATAACTGGATTTCAGGAAATCAAGAATTCAGTTTCTGGTTCAACCACAAATTTCCTGTATGATTGGTTACTATCTCTGCCTTGGTTCCCCACAGATGTAATGTTGATTTTTTATAAGTTTTCAGGATGGCAGGACCCATCTTGATCATTTAATCTGATAGTCTGCATAATGGAAATGAAAAAATTAATTGCCTGCATAAAATTACAGGGCTTGTTTCTGCTGTAACATCTTGGAAATTTTAACCAGCCTTAATTTTGTTCAGGAATTCATTTTCCTGTGTTTTCATGAAACATTCTCAGCTTTAAGTGTCTTCAGTGGTAATATGCTGGGGTTTGGTTTTCATTTATTTATTATTTTGATTTTTATCTGAAAGTTTGCCCTTTTCCCTGGAAGTAAAAACTTGGTTAAGTAGAATTCTTAGACTAGCCAAGGCATTTCTTAATAGTTTTCCTTGGCTAAAATAAAGAGGTTTTTTTGGTGAGTTAATCTGAGTGTTCAACATAGCTCATCCTTTGGGTTAAGGATACACTGTGGTGTATACACGGATCATGTACTGTGCATGCAAATTAAGACTGTATTTTCAGAATACCTTTTTTATGAGGGTTTATTCTTATTTGCTTGCAGAGTTAGATGGCCAGGACTAGATTTCTGCAGTTTAATGCAGTCACATTTTCTTTTGTGGAAATAGTTTGGAAAACGCTGCTTCGAACTGGTCTTGAGGAAGCCCCTAAGGTTTTTCTGCCCACGTGTGTGTCATGAGTCAGAATTTGTTGATGTAGTACAAATGTTTGCAAAAGGATTTTCAGGAAAGCTGTCCAGTAGAAGCAGGCTGCTAACCAAAAACTGAATACCCTTTCTGAGATTTGTTCTCTAGGTCTCTTGTATTCATTCTGGATTTTTGACCTTTTTGACAGTTCAGTTTTGTCAGTCTTAGCTATATGCAAATAGGTTTGTCAATATAAAAGCATGATGCTATTTTCCCCCAGCATATATATCCAAATAGTATAMCTCTGTTTCAACAAGAATATTCCACTGAGAGCTTGTGTTCAGCTGAAACCATCACCTTCCCATATCTCCTCCTAATGGGAGGCTGATCTGAGCACTCCTTGGTCCTCTTTAGTCACACCTTAGTTTAAAACACAGCAGAAACAGCATGTGCTAATCTTACTGACGTTGCTTTAAGCAGGCTGAGGACTACTTTGCAGCTCTTCCAACAAGAGGAATCATAAGGAGAGTATGCTATGACAAGACATARTGGCAAGCATTGAGGCACTGACTCCTCGGGTTCTAGGCTCTGCAACTAGCATGGGGTTTTTTGTTTGGTTTGGGGTTTTTGTTTTGGGTTTTGGGGTTTTTTTTTAAAGTATTTTTTGTGATTTACTTTAATGCAATTAGCAATCTGCAATTAACTGAAGCTCCATTTGATTATATTAGAAGTTGTTTAACTAAGTCTGTTTCTAGGTAATTCATACTTGTTTTCATGATTGACGTCTTACTGTCATTATTTATTGTTCCCCATTTTTGTCATCACAGAAGTTGTCTAAAGTTGTATTTTCTTTCAAACCACATAACTGCTTATAAATCTACAGAACAACACAAGGTTGCCAACAGAGAGATCCCTTTGATGCTCAGCTACAAATGCCTATTGAATTTAACAATTTCCCATGTGTGGGCTGTTGTGATTTTCCTCATCTCCCCTCTGAAATTCTCATTGATCAGAATGATAAGCAAGACAGAGCCAGATGTCTTACAGAAGTCCTCTATGTCACCACAATTATTTTGTCAGCCCAAATAATGACCCCATTTAAAGAGGCTGTGGAGGTTGGGAGCGGCCTATTTTCTCTAGAAGTGGCTAGAGCACTGCTATTTATACACCGGTCTGTTATTTTCTGATACATTAATGACTGCAGAGACCTCACTGGCCAATAGTTTCTTGGTATTCCTGGATAGCTAGTTATAACTTCCATTCTCTCACTCTCTTTCATTTTCTAAAATAGCACTTCTTTTCCAACTGTCACATTATTTTTTTATTTTTGGAACAGTCAGTACTAGGCTGGTAATGCTCAGATGTCTAGGGATACTTGAAGGCATGTCTGCTTAGTTCTAATAATTGCTTATTCTGTTAAAAAACCCCTACATTAGTTCACATTAAATTTACTTCAAAATGCAGCCCCATTTACAGCTTAACTTAGCCTTGAAAATAGGAGCAGAAATGGTATGGTATTCTGTTTTTTCCACCCCACACCAATTACTGTATAATTTCTCACAGTATGAGAATGCTTCTAGGTGCAAGCTAAGATACATGGTGTATTTGTTTCCTTTGCGTTTGGGAACAGATTTACTTGTCTGTGCAGGATAGTGTGGTTGCAAGAGGTGGCAAAATAAGGAAAAGAGTGCCTTGCATCACAACGGAAGATGATAAAGCTTATAATCACAATAAATGTCTTGTAGCCTTAAGAAACAGAAGAGGGAGAGGCTACGGAAGTTGTTACTCTATTGTTGTTCCTTTTTCCTTCTCCTTCCCAACAGAGTTAACTTGGTCTGAACTACTCTGATAGGTGTTGTCATCAGGATTTATTACACAGTATTTGGACTGACCTGCAAAAGTTTTCTCTTTTGCAAAGATAAAGTTTACTTACATGGTAAGAGAGGTTTGTGTGTTGATTTTAGCCATAATGGTGATACCGTTTATCTTTTTTCTTCTGTCCCAGACCACTGGAACTTTGAACAAAGGGGTAAAAGTTGAATTTTGTGTGAGAAGACAATTAAAAAAGCATATGAACGTGTGTGGAATGTCTAGGTAGCCTTGCTGTTGCAGAGAAGAAAGGAATTCCTAATATAGGGTTTTAAGATGAAAGGACTTTTGGGTCATGTTTAATTTTTAAACTCTCTATATAATTATTTGCCCTTTCCCTCTGTTCTTATTTCCCCTCTCTTATTCTTTTCCATCCCCTAGTTTTCACCTCTTCTAGTTCCCCCCTGCCAAATTTCCTCTCCCTGCTTCCTTGTGTTCCCTTTTGCATAAATGCAGGTTCTTGAATTCTTTAGAGAGACTGTATTTATTAGAAAAGTTTAATAAGATGTCATCCCTTTTCAAGTTAGTTTGATGAACTGAACTGCAGAATTTGCAACTTCATGCAATTGAGAAAGCCGTAATTTGTGACTCATACCTGGGAATATTTTTCACTATTGTTTTCAGGAAAGGACAAAAAACTTATTTTGAATAATTTGTCTCCTCTGTATGCATATTGGCACTTTAAATATGAAAATAAATGTGTTAATATAGATGATATAATGTATATGCAGAGTACATCTATATGCCTTCATGCACACAGAGGCACATGCCTGTCATACGTGTATGCCTTTTAAGTAGCACCGGATGAAATGCTGCCAGGAAACTTTACATGGTTTCTGCACTTCTAGATAAGGCTCGAAATTACCGGTGGTTCTGGCTGTGCCAAAATTTAAAGATTGTGGGAAATGGCTATAGCAAGCTGCCACATAAATAACTAGTGGAAAGTGAAAGGAGGAAGGTAGATTGAACAAGTAGCTTGTGAGAAAGTATTCATTTCCAAAATGCAGCACAGAGAGGTGAAAACAAAGGGAAGACAGAATCTTAGACGTTCACTCTGTACATTAAGTTTAATGGTGCTATCAACAGCTTCATATGACAGGAAATGATCTGGGCGTTTTGTTCACTTATTCTGGATGCCCTTAGTTTCAGAGAGCAACTGGTAACATGGATTGCACCTCGGAAGGGGACAGCTGAACTCTCCCTCTGGCTTTAGTAAGGAAAGAGCAGCGATGAAATCCGTGGACTGTGTGCACGTCATCCAACAGAAGGATACCGCCTCCTCTCCCTCTGCCCTCCCTGGTGCTGTTTCAGGCACCACGGGACTTTTTTCTGTCACATTCCTGTGGCTTGCAATGCTCCTGTCCTCTTGTCTTGCAGCAGTGTCTCTTTACCATGTTATCATCCTGAAAACAGAACTAGAAGCTCTGCGCAGCGAGCTGATCTACAGCGTCCAGGCACGGTCTCCGCTAGACCAGCCACTCGTGTCCCCCGATGAAAACAAAGCAGGTACCCCTGTTTCTTCCTTCCTGCAAGTGTCTGCAGCTGACGCCAGGCAGGTAAGCTGGAGGGGTGGGTTTTGACTTGCAGGGCATGGACAGATGTGGRGCTGCTTTCACTGACTGTTGCTTCTCCTTGTTAGGAGAGCAGGCTTGCTGGTAGCGGCCCTGTTGAGAGCTTCCAAAAGGAAATCTGGAACGGGAGTAGAAACAGGGGCAGGCGGTCTGTTGCCGACACAGAAGAAAAAGGTAAATACCAGCTTATGGAGTGGGTTAGGATGCCGCAGTTGGATACGGTCTAGAGAAAAGCAGGAGTGTTTGATTCATGTTTTCTTTCTCCTATCAGTTGATCCGTGCTCCCAGAGCCCACTCTGGTTTTCAAAATTATTGGTGGATSAATGGTGTTAACCATGGGCATATTCTCTTAAAGAACAGAATATTGAATCACAGAATGTTTTGGGTTTGAAGGGACTTTCAAAAGGCCATGTAGTCCAACGGTCCTGCAATGAGTAGGGACATACTGTTTAAGGTACCAGATATTTATGCTATCTGCAGGTTGAACTTTGAATGTTGGATCCCAAATCTGCATGAAGTGTTAGAGTTGAAAAAGGCAACTTCAAATCATTCATATTTTCAATTGTTCAATTCTCTCTAATAATAGTAGGGAGGGAAATCTATTAATAAAAATGCCAATTCATTTTTCTGGGAAACAGAAAAGAGAGAAATAATGAGAACTTTAGGGAAATAGGAGCTTTCAAGGAGAAAGGCTGACTTGTACCTGGCAAAAGAGGCAGACTACAAGGAATTCAGAAGTTTAGCATCATTTCTACATTAAAACAACCTACCAGTAAATAGTAAAATTAATAAAGGAATGCCTATGCAGTAAGATTTTTTTTTTGTCATGGTTCTCCTTTTTAAAAGGTTCTGCAAAGAACTCTGAAGACTGTGCTCCATGAAAGATCTCCAATGTGTATTATCGTGTTGACATAATAATGGGATATATTTGTTTCCTTTGGGGATAAAATACCTACGTTTCTTTCTTTTTCTAAACACAATGGGGCCTTATAAGATGAAATGCAGAATTTTATTATACCAGCTTGCACACACACTCTAATTGCACTGAGTAACTGAYAATATTCGAGTTGCTAAATCAGTTCACTCTTCTTATGTATACTTTTMTATTATTTTAACTGATATCTTAAACTATTTAGGGAAGTTGAAATGGAGTAAATTATAGGTAAAGACTAGATGAAGCTTTGCTTAAAATGTGTTTCTCACTGAGCAACTAAAATGAAACGTATTTCACTTGAGCTTCAAGTAAGCTAAATGAAATTTAAGTTCTAGGGTATAATCACTCTACTTACTTCCAATATTCAAAAAAACCCCATTAATTTAGGACATCACCTAAAAATCCACAGGTTTATATGGGATTTATTCTATTTCATTAGTAGTCTTTGATTCAGGATCTTGGCTAAGAAAGATTTCGCAAACAGGACTGAGGTCATGATTGCTTAAATTGTATTATTTCTTGTAGCCCGTTTCCTATCACAGGAACCACAGAGTTCCCCTGCCCTCCCCACCCTAGGAACTCCCAAATAAAAACAAGTGATCTAAAGTACAAATATCATAAAAAATAAGAAGATGTTGTTTTTTAAAGGACTGTTAGAGCATCAGTACTCTGCCAGCAATCCAGTTTCCTTCACAATAGCTTTCATCTTTAGCCTTATTGCTCTTTGAGGTGAGCAGGGTTTGGGRCTTCTCAGCTGTGCTTCAGAGTAGACTTTAGATTCTTCTCATCATGTAGCCACTTCTGATTATACCTGTTTAACACTAAAATTTCAATTAAGCTACTTATTTCTCTAAACATTTTTTAAGGTATAGCTGGCTTTAAAGTTGTTTAGGAAAACACAGAATATGAACATCCATTTTAAAGCAAAAAACTACATAAGTTGACCTATTACAAAAATGTTTTTTAACATGAACCTCATATTTTTGTATATAAAAAAGAAAAAAAAGTAAATTGCAAATCTTGCATCTATATGAAAGGTTGTTAGAATTAGCTTTCTGCCCACTCTAATTACTAAAAAATTAGCTTTTCAGAGTTCAGTAAGATATTATATTTTCTCAGATCAGATTTCACTGATGACCATGAACCTACTAGTCAATGTTAAATTTTGTTTTAGCAGAGTGAGTTGAATAGGAGAACATGGTGTTGTTCATGGTGCTGAATCCAGTCTGCTACTTGGTCGTGTACACAGAATTACAGCTCCTGTATTTTGATCTTTTGACATCCATATCTGGGTACCAGAATCCCATCAGCCTCCAAACTGTCCTGCAGATGTGTGGCACTCATTCTGTTATAATGGCAAATAAATTAGAGTATTGAGTGAGGTGCCTGTTCTTGTCCTACTTCTGTTTGCTTCAGCAAGGTCTCAAAGTAGAGTCTGATTTCATAATTACTTGTTGACCCATCATTTTACTTTTATATGGATCAATTCCTTAGAAAGTTAATATTTGAAAACATCACTGATATATAATTGCTTCTCTTGTGCTTCAACAGAGAGCAGAAGTAAAATATAGAACTATTATTTTGTTTATAAATAAAGTTATTGTTCAGTTCTGGGGTTTTTAGACTTTAATTGTTAAAGTCCAGGAATGGATACCCCATCACTCTTTTTTTAAACCCAGCACAGCCCTTCTTGAACAAACTGAATTTCCATTTTAATGCATGCAAGTGGCCACAAATTAGCATTTTAATTAAAAGGACAATTGAATGGAAGTGGATTTAACACAATGTTGTTTCTTATTTTATGGGGTATGCATTTGTCTGTGCTGATGCATAAGACTATTAGTCATCAGTAGTTGCACGTTTTGTGTCTTGCGAAAATTCCCAGCTTGGGTAGGTTGAAGAGAAGTGTTTCAAGCATCAATTCCAAAGAAAGCTGTGCAGCTAGCAGTCAGAACCAGAGTTCTTGATACAATGAGTAGGAGGTAACGGGTGATTTTGACACGTACGCTTCTGGCAAATGTCATATCAGGACATGTAACAACAGATAAACTTTTTCTTTTTATCTTCCTCTTTGTAAATTTCGTGTGTGGAGGAAAACTGGTCCACAACAAAAGACCTCTCCTGAATTTTATACTCTGTTCACAATTATTGATTGCGTTGCCTGTGTGTTTCTCTCTAAGCTGGATGTGCACTTGAGCCCAGGAACAAGATTTATGTCCTGTTGTCTAAGCCAATGTACAAACATCAAGTTTCATTTTCACACTCCCTCAGTGCCTCATTCTGATGATTATTGTGGGATTCTGATTCTCATGGCCTAGGGAGGTGAGAATCAGGTCTTCTGTAAACTCAAATGCAGGTGACCTGCTGGGATCAGATTGGAGCCCCCATGGACTACATTTACTTTGTTGTATTGAGGTTGCCCAACTCCTTGCATGTATGTAGGAGCTGAGGAGCAGTTCTGTGTAATTCCACAAATCAGTGAGGCAGGGTAACCTGGCATGTCACTTGGTAATCGTTTTTTTTACTAGCAACTCTCAAGTTCCACTCCAGTATCTGTTGTGTCCATGGGAAGTAACTATTGCCTTCCAAGCATGGTGTGAAAATTTTGCCATTCCTCTTGATAAAATTGCTGTACTGGAAAGTCCATTTGTTGGTTGGAAGTGTTTTGAYTCTGTATCTTGTTGCTTTAGATATCTGAGACAGAGGGATAGCAAGAAGTTTTACAAGTGGTACTTGACTTTAGTGATCTTTGAATTGAGACGTAAGCTTTTGTTACTAGCTTAAACAAATGCCACGTATAAAATTCCCTTACCAAATATTCACAGTACTCCATATTTTATTGTTTGAAGAGGTCAAATATAAAATAAAAATTCAAATCAAATTAAAAAGAAAAAAGACAGGCCTACTTCTTGAAAATATATGATATCCTTATTTGTTTCTGCTGATAACAGTCTAATTCAAAAGGAAATAGACCCTTCCATGCAAAAGGATAGAAAATTACTCAATGCAATGCCTGCAATTTCACATGAAGAATTTCACTGAATGAATGAGTGATTAAATCAGTGCTGTGTATTATGCAGAACACTGCACAATCAAAAATATACCAAATAGGCTCTAATTTTTAAAACCAACATTGTGCTTTATACTGTATAATAGAAGTCTGAATTCCTAGTAAACAATTCCCTTGTTTTTCTGATTGTAACATGTTATTGGCAATTCTATGAAGGTCAAAATAATGCTACCAATTCTTTGAAGATATTTATTAGATCTTAGTCATACCTGCAACTATGATCAAGGCCTTTTAATGCAGGGACTGATTGAATCCATAATTAATGCCATATAAAGACGTCTCTATTAAAAAGCACCAAATTAACCAGTTGTCCTGGTTTCTGCTGTGATAGACTTCATGAATACGAGCTTATAAAAATGGACAAGCAAAAACTAGAATAAGATCTCTTGTCATGAGAAATCAAGAAGTTAAGGGAAGAAGAACTGCAAATGGTTCAAGAAAATGCTTGTCCTTTACAAATTAAATTGTCTAGTGTTTAAATGTGCTTTGGGAAGCCTACAGAGAACAGATCTAGACAAAAAAGGAACCTAAATAAGCAGGTCTGAGGGGGTTTTTTTTCAAGGTCAGGGTTTTTCCTAGGTTTTATTTCAGCAAAAATTGGCACAGATGTCTCAGGCCTCAGATATCAAAAGTTTAAATTTTATACATGAGCTCACAAATAGCAAACTTGAAATTTTGTTTGGATGGATCATTAAGTGAGATCRCAAAATACTGAAATTATTATGCAATTTAAATAATAACAAAATTGGCATGTGAGGGAAGATTTTATTTTACCAATACAAGGTATTAAGTCATAGAGATATGCAGAAAGCTGGGTTGCTGCCCTGCAGCAAAAGCTAGTAGTTTTTTGGKTTTTTTTTTAATTGTGACTACATTGCTCAACCAGTAGAGAACACATCACTTTGTGTGCTGGCTGTGGTTTATAAAGGCATCTGGACTGACTAACTTCTTCAGAATTGGGTCTTCTGTTCATGGAATAAGACAGACTCTGAAATGAACTTCTGCCTGCCCACAGCCTGCAGAGCAATTAAAATCAGCAGAAAAAAAAGAATGTACGTCAAAGCAAAGCTGTTATATAAAGTCACAAGAGGATGGGGCATGCTTTGTCATTCTAGATACACTTTTATACAGCTAGATCTCATGGTGATACTCAGTCTAGATAGTTTTACACATTTTCAAGATGTATTTTATTAATCCTGTATTCTGCTTTCATTATTAATTATTCAAAAATGCTTTAGACTACAAAGATGTTGCTGAGGTTTGATTTATACTGGGCTGAAAGACATTCAGATAGAGCTTTTTATTTATTCTGCTCAATACCAATAGCAACTATTCAATGTGTATTTTGTCATACATATATTCTTCATATTGTACTTAAGGGAAGATTAGGGTACTTCTTGGAATAGAATTGCTAGCATTTCTTAACAATGTTAACTTTTTACTGAAAATTCCTGTTAATTCACCCAGAAAATGTACTTTGTATATCCATATCTTCTCCTTAATAGTAGTAGTGTTTACTTGGAATTTGTTTCAATGAATTACTTAATTTTAGGCATGTAAGTAGTTCCACTGAAGTCAAAGTGAAGTACTTGTATATACTGGAAATAGTTATGGGTCAGCTTTGGCTTTGGAACATATTTTTGAAGCATGATGTTGTTCAATCCCTCAAGCACTTTTTCAGACATTGTTTGTCTTTTGTAGCTTTAGGCAAAATGGCCACTGTGCTAGTTTCTGTTTYCTTATTGTCATGAAGGACACTATTGCATCCATTTTCTCCAAAAACAAGCTTACTATATTCTGTGGAGGCTTATTCCTGTCTGCATATATTAAAAGAAAAGAGAYAGAATTTTTTTTTAGAGATTAAGTGTAGGTCTGATGTCTGTAGAATAAAGTAGAGTTGGCATGTGTTTTAAAAAGATGGAGATGATCTCAGACTGTACTGATCTTGCAGATTTTAATTACTGTGAGCAGTTCTCAGCAATGCTGACTAGTATTTCAGTGCTGCAACCAGCTGAAACAGAAATTCGGACTGGCAAACTGAGAATTAGGATAGTTTCAAGAATACCCACCAAGTTTGCCGAGCAGGTTTAACAAGAGTTGCTAAAGTAGCCATAAGTTTTACTGCTTATAGACACTACCCACTGGTACCCAGCTGGATAGCAGCTGGTTAGTGGGAATCATCACAAATCCTCTCACTGGGTTAGTGGAAAATCCAGTGGCCAAACTAGTGGGTTCTTTTAAAAGCAGGAATTAAAATTTTGATTTAGCTTACTGAAATACTAGGGAATCAGCAAATTCCATTCACTAGGAAGGCATTTTGTTCCAAAGAAGAATTAATATCTTGTGAAATTAATTGCCTGATGTGCTGTGTTGTGCRTCTCTATAAAATCCCATTTTAATTTTATTTAGAAGTTTATTTTCCAGAAAACTGTTTTGCTCTCAAGTGTGATAGAAAAATGTCTGAAGTATAATACCTTTTTAAATTTTTTGTTGGCTTGGGTGTTTTTATTCCTCACCAGAAGGCAGATAATTCAGATGCCTTTAAATTCTTGGCTTGAAAAATCTATAGATTGTAGCACATTATTGATGTGTATTGATAGGACTCAAGGACACATTTCAGTGTGGGAGACAGGAGTTTGGATGATAGCATTCCTATCAATATAACTAGGGCTTGCAGGCTGTGTGTGATCATTCTGGCATTGGAGCATTCCCAGATGTGCACTTGAATCCTTGTGCGCTGCCAGCTGGCACGGCTGAGTGCTGGTGAACATCCAGCCTTCTTCTGCTGTTTTCAAGAAGCACCCCTTAAAAAGGAGACTTAGAAGGAGGCTGCTTTCCACCCAAATCCTCTCACTACCTGCTGTGCAGCAAGAGGTTTGTGCTACTGGACACTTGGTTGCTCATGTGGGTACCACTGACAGACGTAGAAACAGGATCCCACAGATCCATGGCATTGCCATTTTAGCCAAATCTGTGTGGCCAAATCTGACCCACAGCCTTCTTGGCTGAAAAGTGATAAACAAAATGGAGCAATCCATGGCAGAATTTTCTTCTCTTGACTCTTGGTAAATTCATTTGGTCTCTGTCAAGTGCAGTAAATGTTACTACTCAGTCTTCCATCCTTCAGAGTAGCATGAGAACCAGATGTTTTGATTAAAATCTGCTCCAAGCAAATGCAGCTATTCTTTTTTCTTTTTATCCTGTTGCCTGACACTTAACGCTTAGCAGGTTTTTTTTTACAATATTTCATTTCACTTGCAAATCTATATTTTAACATTCTTCAGTATTTTTCTCTGAACAAACACCTAATTTCTCATTAGTGTCACCAGTCTCTACAGTTTTGAGCAACACATTTTGACAGATACTAAGCTATCTGTTATGTGTGCATTAATTTGCTAAGAGCCATCTCTCTATTTTCCCTCTTAGTCTCAGTATAGGTTGATTGAGTGTAGGTATCTGAAAACATATTGAAAGTACATATACATGGATTTTGAGAATTTATTATGAAAGTACCATATAACCAGTATATATGACTAATATTTTACAGCACTATAACTGGAAAGTAATTTCTCTAAATAATATGGCAAACACAGAAAATCTGCTATCATAGCTGGCGGGGTTGGGGCTTTTTTCAAGCTTTTGCTTAGAAAATTAACAAGGCTAATTGACCTGATGATTTCTAGCTCATTTGACTTACTGCTACRTAATTACATTAGGACCAGATATTAAAACAAGCAGGTGTTACTTGTGCTGCTACCTGAGGCCTCCCACTTAGCTGCATGATCTCTGAAAGTCATCTAGCATGTGTTGTGACAGGAATTTTCGTTTTGCACACTTGAGTAAGATCTGTATTAAAACCAATAGGTTCTGTTTTAAAATAAGTGGTGAGGCTGAGAGATTTCTTTTGTGTCCTTTTTTTTTTCTTTAAAGTAGTTTCATAAGTTTACTCTATTCTATTGCTGATTTATGTTTCTTTGATTTCAAAATGCTTTCACTTTGCAGTCCTGCAGGCCTGCTTGCAACTGATTGCTGACAGCAAAAGTGATATCCAACAGAAAGGTAAGAATATGTGCCATGATTTATATAACTGTTCCATGGAATAACTGTTTCAACAAATTTTCCTAACTTCTAAGCAGTAGAAGTTTTGACTGAGTTTTGACAACAAATTTAAAAATTAAAAAAAACCACCAATAACAAAACAAAACAAAAAACAACAAAGTCCCTGCATCTGGAAGGTCCCTGTATCTGGATTGCTCTTGCAAATGTCATCTTTTCTGTGGGGAAATCCAGCTAGTAAGACTGGAAGTTTTGTCTAGAAGTCAGCTTTGTTAATTTTTGGCCAGTGAAAATGAAGAATATAACCTTTCTGATCACCCAAAATTATTTTTTATTTTAGATGATTCAAGCATTGTCCCTTGGCTCCTGAGCTTTAAACGTGGAACAGCTCTGGAAGAACAAGGAAATAAAATAGTGATCAAAGAAACAGGTTATTTTTTCATATATGGCCAGGTGAGAAAGCTCAATTCACTTCAGTGTCTGACTTTGAAAGGATTTTTTAATGCCTCCATACATTAAGTTTGAAGTTTTCACCTCTTCTTTCTGTAGGTTTTATATACGGACACAACATTTGCTATGGGACACCTAATACAGAGGAAGAAGGCTCATGTGTTTGGTGATGATCTCAGCTTGGTGACGTTGTTTCGCTGCATCCAAAATATGCCACAGTCTTATCCAAATAATTCTTGCTATACTGCTGGTAAATATCTGCATTTTCCTTTTCTTTGTTTGCAAATAAGCCATATGAAATAGAATCTGTAGTGTTGGGCAATTGTATTGTAGCAGTCATAAAGAACAGGGTCTGATTCATGGACCTGACTAACTGCAAAATTACAGGATACTTTCAGAAAATTCAGTTTTATATAAAGTATCGACAGTTGGAGATTATGCATCTAACTTGGTGATCTGAACAATTTTGCTCTCTTCATTGACTCTGTAAAGTGGTTAGACATTTTGGTGCTTTCAGTTAGATGCCTGAGGCAGAGGAGTACCTAGTGTCCTTACTGAAGAACTCAGTTTAACTCAGGAGTTGAATTCCACATTTAGTTACCCCAAGGAAATATTAAAGAGCTATATTTTCCTTTGAAATGTCACATATGAATTTTAGCCATCCAATATGTGCATACCTTACTGTAATATTTCTACTCCTTATAAAGGCTACCACATTTTCAGTCTTTGGTTAGATGAAAATCAGTTAATTCCTATAAGATGCTCTTTATGACTGCACAAATTAGAAACCCCACAAAAAAGAACAATTAAAATATTTAATGCAAGTCCAGCAGGCTTAATGCTTAATGTATGTGTATATTCCTGCAGTAGCATTTAAGGAATTAGTGTCAAGGCCTATAAAACCTCATTTATCATCTCTTATCTGTCTGTCTTTCCACCTTAATGGTGGATTTGAGGGTTTTCTCTTTGGTTATTTTCCAGCAAGATCTTTTTTTTCAATGCGTTATGAAAAAGTGGGTGACGCTGAGTGATGGAATTGACTGTTGGCAAGTAATGGCATTAAACAAATGGGATGTGGCAGGAAGCTAATTTTTTTCCAAATAAAATTAAATTCCAACTAACTAATTAACTAGATACTTTGTCCTGGCAATTGAGGCTGTCCAAACATTTCCTTTAATTTTCTGGCCCCTCAGCCTCACATTCTGGCAACATAACCACCTTCGATTTCATGTATACTCTGATTTTACCCTTGTATTACTGCTCCCCTTTCTTAACTATGATCTCTATCTTGCCACTTCATGATTCCTGCTTCCCAAATTCCCACTGTTCTGTTTTCACCTGGAAAAGCAGTTCTGACTCCTCTCTCTCATGCTGTTGAGCATGTGCCACAGCAGATGTTAGATGTGTTCTCAGCTCAGCAGCTGCAGCTTGAGGGCGAGATGCTCTTGGTTATCAAATCAGCTGATGTGTGGCTGGCGGGGAGCACTTTTGTGCTCTGCAGTTGCAGTGGATCAGCTGATGTGGTAACTTCATTAGGTGGGTAGAGCTCATAAGACCTCCTCCAGAAGTGTGGGAATGGAGTGGTCTAGGGCCAGTGCTGCCTTTGACTGTCTCATCACCATAATACGAGGAACCTGGGTACACCACTGTTAGAAATTTTTGCAGTGTTTGCTTTAGTGAAGTGTGTTATGCCAAGTGCAGTGTGGAAATTAAGTCCAGCTTCACAGAAGATATTAAGTGTCAGCTTTGGATAGGCTGTAAACTCTGAGATTATGCTGAAGATAAAAGCACTCATCACAAGTAACAAGCCATGCTTTCATTCGCAAGATGACACATAATGACCTTTGAATACCATTTACAGAATAGTGTATTTGATATATTAACTTAAAAATATTCCAAATCCTTTTCCAGGCATTGCAAAATTAGAAGAAGGGGATGAACTTCAACTTACAATACCACGGAGAAGGGCTAAAATATCCTTGGATGGAGATGGTACTTTTTTTGGTGCAGTAAGACTCCTCTGAAGCCTTTCTGAAGCCTGTTATTATGCTTAATGCCATTTTCTTCTCTACCTATGCCTTTGTCAGAAAAGATATTGAACTGTAATAAAGCTGCCAATTCAGCCTCTCCCAATGCACCACAGGCTTCTAAAAATTTTCTTCACTTTAATAAGCAAACCCCAAACAGGAAACATACCAGACATGCTTGTGATATAACCACCATGTGATTACCAGAAAGCCAATTCATTTTACACAATGGGAGACTCTAGATAACAACTGTAAAGCAATGAGGTTTTGGCTTTGAAACAATTTGTTGTCCATATGGTAAATCAAAGAAAGAGTTGACCAAAAATAACATCATGACCAGGACCACGGACTATCAAATTGTTATCCAAGATTGAAAAGGAAATCTAAAATAAAAGCGTATCTTAGATTTGCATTATTTCATCAGTAAAGTATTTGATATATAATGTATGGGGAAGAATCATCGAACAGTAGATTTCTGACCACAAAATGAAATTGTTAGGTGGATTCTGAGTTTTGGGTGGTTTTTTTTTTTTATTTCCCCAAAGATACTGGGAAAGGAAAAATTCTAAATGTCTGGGATAATGAAAACAAATATACAGAGTAGTAGCCACTGTCTTGCTTCTTCTCTGTGAACGAAAGAAAAAGTGAATAAATTACTAAAATCTGTTAGCATTTACTAATTAGAATTAATTTTACTGGAAAAAGGATATGTAAAATGCTTCAACAGCTCAATCTTCAAAGCATTGCTACTCGTTAAGGAGTATGTGTACACTTCTATGTAAACAAGGCTGGCACAGGAAGAAACACAGTGAAATTAGACACAATGCCATGGTTGGAATTGGATTTCTGGCTCCATAATTTCTGCAGTCATATATAGATGTGTATATATATATATACAGTATATAGATGTATCTGTATATATTTGAAAGTATGTACACAGACACATGTCTTGGGCATTTGGGCATGGAATTTTATCTTCTTTTGAACAGTTTATCTAATGGAAATATTACTTCATACATATTTTTTTATTTCCCTTGCTTCTTGCTATGATCCATTCTATGCAATATAGTAAAAAGAAAAATCCAATAGATCTGGAACCAGCCATGCAACTAAGAAAATATACTTGTATCTCAGAGGCTTTTTCTGCAGTTTTGAATATAGTTCTTAACTCTGTTTGACAAAAATATTCAGATCTGTAGAAAGAATAAACAGATGTCCTTTTTCCCTTTCTTTTGTCTGGCGGCTTTGTTCGGTAGATAGTATTTATGCCTTTTTTTTCCACCGAATATTGTATGGTCAAAGGAACTATTGTACTTTTCCCCCAATCTTAAAGACGCATTGAAGTGCTATTGGAATAGGTAAAAAGTAAAACCCCAAGTAATGAATTCTACTTAATTTGAAAATATTTTTTAGGACCTGGGAATTGCGTTACATAAGCTCACTTAGTAAAGAAAAGATGCTCTGTATATTGCAGTCTCCTTGTCTGTTTTTATGAATTGGGATTTGATTGATTTCTCATGGTGATAGGCTATAAATAAAAGAGATTTGGATCTCGGAATTATAGAGCATGGTAAACTAATGAAACAATTAATTCATCTTCTCTGGGCTTCAAGAAGACATTTCAGCAATAAGCATTTGTGTATTGGATTTTTACACTGGGATTTTTATGAGGCTTAACTACAGTTCCAAAATACCTGCAAGTCCTCTTTTTTTAAAAATGTCTTTATTTATGTGTTGTGGAGCTGAAGCTGCAGCTGTTTTTTGGGGGGTTTTTTTGTTTGGTTTGGTTTTTTGGTTGGGTTTTTTTTTTTGGTGGTTTGGTTTTTTTAATCTTTTTTATTATTATTGTTATTAAACTTTGATGTTCTGAGTTTGCCAAAAAGGCATTTTAAATCCTATACAGGAGCCCTCAGTTTAACCAAGGTTGTGTAACGCTGCATGTAGGTAAAAAAACTGTTAGCATGCAGCGAGTAGTCTGTTATTAGTGACATACATTAATGATGCCCAGAATCTCTAATCAGAAGTTTGTTGATTTTAGCATTGATATGAAAAAATAAGTTGTTACTATTGCTTTCCCAGAGACTTAATGGCTAAACATGCAAATTTAACTTTTATTGTGTAAGCTTCCCCAGTGGTTTTGGTGGGCTTGTGTGTGCTTAGCTTAAGCCATTTCCCTGGCTGCATTTCTTCCTTCTGCTGCTGAGAAATGTGCAAAGTGCAGAAGTTTGGAAATGGTCTGGGGCATGATTTGGCTTGTAGGAAAACTTTTGTCTTCTGAAAGAAAAAAATTCATAGATGTTCCCTTCCTTAGAAGGATGAAACTGAACCTCAAGTTTCTTCACCATAAACTTGAACCATGTTTCTGTGAACCGCAAGAACTCCCACACGTGTGCAGAGTGCAAGTCGAAAGACTGTTCAGATATCTCTGCTGACAAATCCAGGAGTTTTGTTGCTGTCAGATTCGCTTTTTACTGGCTTCATGAGAAAACTTGTCTTCTCAAAATTACCCTGCTTCTGCACAAAGTTGAGTTTTAACAGATCAGCATTTTCTGATCAAAGCATAAAGAAAAGGAGAGTACTTCATCCCTGATCATTCTGCCAACAAGCTGGTGATACAGAAGGTAGCAAAGTGCACCCAGACCACCATCACACCTACGCTTCAGTGAGTGGGAGTTAGTGAAGTGTTCTGCATTTGAGAGGTGTTATTTAAATAAGTGTGATGGGTAATAATTAGTATATAGTTGGTTCATACAATAAATATTCTACATTTTTATCAAGGATATCTAGCATTTAAGACAGGATTCTGCAAATGCAACAAACTGCGTGAATACTCTGGTTCTTTTTCATGTGGTGTTAAGCGGCAGTGTGGGCAAACATAAGGGACTTTTTCTTTCCAGTACATTTTAACAGAAAGTGTGAAGTTGTATCATTCTTTCCTTTTTAATAATGTGCAGTTGGCAGATATATAGCTGCTTTGAATGTAATGTATTTAATGTAACTTGTAGCTCATCTCTTTTATATAATGTGCAGTCACACACTCTGCCAACAYACAGAGTATATTCATTACATGACTCTCCTACATCTGACTGTTTCTCAAATTGCTCAGCATTTGCCATTTTAAGACTTYCATTTCAGTGGTCCCATAGTTTTGCCAAGCTTAAACTGCTGGAGTTGACATTTTCTGTATCTCTGGTTTATGTSTTAGGTTGAATTCTCTTGGATAACTTTAGCCCTCAAAGTTCTACTCTTTTAAAGACGAGGTTAGGAAAAATGCATTATTTGGATTTTATTTTAACAATTTGGCTACTTTTTCTTCCAAAGTCTAGAGACTTTGCTTTGAAAGAAGAAATGTGTGAAATGTGGGTTTTGCTTTGTTTTAAACAGGGCTTTTGTTCTTCCTTCCTCTCTTTCTTCTGGACTCATACTTTGACAAGGTATATGCTTTTGAAGAATATTTTATGCTTTCTCATGTTAAGCATATTCTAGCTCTACGGAGCTTTCAAAAAGAAGAGGAAAATGTTCCYGGCAGTTTTGTGTCTGGATTACATCAGTAAGGCCTAAGCTTGTTTTTCAAGGTCAGTCCAAACAGCAGTGAGAAGGAAGTTGATGCAAATACAGGGAAGAGTGAAGCTAAATATTTGATATAGAAAGACTCATGGAGTTTGCAGATTACATAGATCTCAGCAGTGATGGGGAAAACAAACCAGGCTTGGAGCTGGACTGCAGAACTGGAGAGACCCTAGCTACGATTTGATTGATTGATTTCTAATTCATAAGCTCTCTTATTCATAGCTTACAACTTGTAACTCATGCACCTATGAGCAAAACATAGCTGCTGGGCAGAGCTCTTGTTCTTCCTCCTCTGGCRTGGCACAGGTGTCCTCTGTGTCACACTGTGAAGCCTGAAAGCCTCAGCAATGCAGCTGCTGTTGCAGCCACTTCAAAAACTGTTTGGGTAAGCTGACACCTTCCAGCTTGGACATTTGGTCTRCACCATTTCCAGGAGTTTTCGGGTTATGAAAAGATTGCCAGACAAACAACAGGCAAAGAGGATGGCTGCAAGAGACAGCAGGCTGCGGGTGACATGGCTGCATAAGGACCTTTAGCCCTTCCTGGCCACTGTGCCATGCCTACATGTTGCCTTTGCTTTGGCCTAACAGCACTGACCCCAGCATACATCAGGGGATAACATACAGCATGACCCGTGTGTCAGCCAAAATCTGAGCAGGAAGGGACTGAAGAGTCATACTGTGGGGAATGCATTCAGCCACTGCAGCAGGTTGTTCACAGATTTCCAACACTTTTTTGGCTAAATCACTGAGCAACATAGCCCGAATTCAATGTTGATCCTTCTTTGAGCAGGATGAAGTACAGAACTCCCAAATGATCCCTTTCCCTTGGCTGATTCTCTGATAAGAAAGCAGGAGATATGAGGGGCAGAGAAAGGACTGGAACTGATGGGTCAGAAAGGGTCCTGCTGGGGAAGGAAGGGTGTTCATTTCCTGAGTGCAAATGAAACACGGGTTTCTCAGTGTGTGCTTCAACAGTATAAGCAAACATTTATGTACTGAGCAGGGCAGCTTCCAGTTAAGCACAGCAAGCAGCTAGTAGTCATCAGGTACTGCATGACCTCAAACCTAAGAGTGTAAATTGAATCAAACCATGTGGCCGAGTAATAAGCTTCATTCACTCTCTTGCAAATTTCCTTTGACTTTTTTTTTCTTCCTGCCTCCGCCACCCCACCAGTTCATTCAGTGGATAGAAAGAAGATACTTCATCCTGTGGAAAATGGGATATTGATGGAAAGTGTTTTAAGCTGAAGGCCAGACATATATTTCAGAAATATTGAAACAAAGTAGTAAATGAGGCAGAACATGCAAGAAGAGACATTACGATGTCCTGTTTAAATCAGAATTGTATTCCCTTTCTGTCAGTGAGAGCTGGCTGAAAAGTCACATTTACTTTCCACAGATGTTTATTTTTAGTCTTCTTTTAAGGCTAGAGTTGTTTCAGTTTTGACTTAAAACCATTTCTACAAAAACTTTTTTGACAAATCTACAGATCCTATCTCTAATCCTGATGAATGTTAGTTATTCCAATGGCTGCAGGAAGTCCTGTACCACAACATGTATGTGAGTTCTCCTCCCCGACTGTGCTCAAGGTACTTACTTTCCAGAGCTTCTTGGCCTAAGGAGGAGTCTTGATGAGCTCCTTTTGAATCTGGAGACTTCCACTTTCAATTTCCCTGGCTCAGCAGCCAACAGCCCTTTTGGAAGTTAATCTGAGTTCCCTCAAGACATCATTTTGACTTTCATAAGTTTGTTCAGTCTTAAGTATTTAAGGAGAACATGCTGGGCTCCACAAACTGTGGTTTTGACAAAGCTCTGCTTTGTCTGAAAATTTCCAGACTTCCCTAGCCTTTGCTGTAGAGTTCCTCAAACAAGATTTTTCACAGGTGGTCACTGAGTGAACGTTCCTCATTCTCTGTCTGACTGACTGATGCCCTTGTGGTCTCATTTGCAGAAGTGTTGAAACACASAGCTGTAACTGAAATTAGCAGGAGCATGCTTTGAATACATGGAGGGCTGTATATTTCTGCTAGAATTCTGCTCTGGAAATACTACAGCAACAATTTTTCTGAAAAAGCCCTGGGGAAAATAAATTCTGATCTGGAGGCAAGCATAGTTAGAATGTGCAGTCAGCCAAGAGGTATGCCTTGGAAAAAGTGTGAGGAAAAGTTCTTAAATCATTGCTTGGGTACTGGACATTGTGTGCATTGAATGTGATAGGGATCTTAATGGGAAGGGGGATGTGAGATATAAAGTAACAGATATAAAGTAACAGATATAAAGTAACTTCTGTTACAGGTAGTAGGACTGAGATTACAAAGAAAATTTTGGCCCATCTTCACTATGAGCATTTAACTTTGCATTGGAACATTTGGTGGAGGTTGGGGACAGGATATCCAGGGGCCTTCTTCTATTTTGTCCATTAAAAAGGGAAGCTCCACTCCCCACAAACCTCAGACAAACTACTTCATGTAGCTGTGGAAGGGTTGGTGACCATTCTACCTGTGCTTAGAAAGTGTTTGTCTTGGCAAACAAGGGAACTAGAAAACAGCCACTTTTTAATTCCTGACACCACTGGAGAGCAAACCTAGCATTTTTAAAGGGGGAAGAGTAAGGGGGAAAGTTCTGCCAGAGGACAGCACCGTCTGGTGGCAAACTGCTGTCTCAGGATTTCTTCCCTAGTGTTGTTTGTCTTCGGAATGAGAAAGTCACAAGGGACTTGAAAGGGATTTGAAAAGCTAAATGAGTCTGTTTTGCAATAATCACTGTTGATTTTTTTTTTTCCTTTCAAAGAGTAGATTTTCCATCTCCCCACCAGCCCAGGAAGGGGACAATAAGAGCAAAGTGAGTGGATGGGGTGAAGTGCACATCTGATGCAATGGCAAGTGGGAGAGGTAACTGAGATGTGGCTGTGTGGGAGGGGTGTGTAAAGCTGAGACAACAGCAGGAAGACTGTCATGCTGCTGCTGCTGCTGCCTGTCTTCCCCCACTGACTCTGTTGCTCCATGCAATCTTTCAGTCCTCTGTTAGTCTGGCATTTAATCACAACTGGTAGTTTTTTGAAGAGGAAGTCCATGATGGGTCGTACTTACGTCTCTATTCAATTATCAGTTGCAAATACCAGCCAAAATTACCAGTGCTCATATTGATGATGCTCTGTTGGGCTGCTACACTGGAAGTGAGTCAGGGCTGATGCAAACCATGGCTGATGAGAAATGAGGTTGAGTCTGACGTTCTTTGTCTGTAAAATGATGATAGTACACTTTCCTACCTCTTAGGCTGCCAGAAATACATCTTCCACCATCAGAGGATGCAATGAGCAGTGGAAAGAGGAGAAGAACATAGTCTGCTACTTTTTCCATCACTTATTTTCTTTCTTTCTTTACTTGTTCTATCCAGAATCCCTTTGTCCAGCTTTATTAGTCTCTGTACTCTTTCATTCATCACTGCTACACTCAGAACATGCCAAAAAAGGGGGGAAAAAACAAAGCAGATAATTTTACTGTCTCCGTCGATAGGTGTTTTTTTTTTTTTAACCTCAAGTAGTCGTCATCATCATCATCATCATCATCATCATCATCATCATCATCACCGCTCCCAGAGAGCTGGAGTCTCGTACAGACCATCGGTACGGCCGGTCTGTCCCCACCGGAGGGCAGCAGTGCACACACCGAGCCGCAGCTCCCGTTGCTTCCCATCTCAGCACAGAACAAGCTGCTAATAAAAAATTCCTCTCCCCTTTAAACCCAGTGTGTCACTTCTGACACTGCAAGTGGAAAATTAGAAAAATAGAAAGGAAAAGAGGAAAAGAAACACAAAGCTTCTGGAGCACCAGTGCCAGTGAAGTCAGCTTTTCTGCCAGATTCTATGATGAATCATGAATTAGTTCTATGAATAATCATAGAATCATAGAATATCCTGAGTTTGAAGGGACTTGCAAGGATCATCAAATCCGACTCCTGGCCCTGCTCAGGACAGCCTCAAGAATCACACTGTGTGCCTGAGAGCCATGTCCAAATGCTCCTTGAACTCTGTCAGGCTGGTGCTGTGACCACTGCCCTGGGGAGCCTGTTCCAGTGCCCAAACACCCCCTGGGTGGAAAAACTTTCCCTAATATTCAACCTAACCTCCCCTGAGACAACTTCAGGCCATTGCCTCGGGTCCCATCACTGGACACCTGAGAGAAGAGATAGGTACTTTCCTCTCTTACCCTCATGAGGAAGCTGTTGACTGCTGTGAGGTCTCCCCTCAGTCTCCTCTTCTCCAGGCTGATCAGACCAAGTGATCTCAGCTGACTGACATACAGCCTCACCTCAAGCCCTTCACCATCCTCGTGGCCCTTCTTTGGATGCTCTCCAACAGCTCGCTGTCCTTTCTCCATTGCCATGATCAAAACTGCACACAGTATTCCAGGTGAGGCCACCCCAGTGCAGAGCAGAGCGGGACAATCCCCTCCCTTGCCCGGCTGGCGATGCTGTGCCTGATGCCCCCCAGGACACAGGGTTGGCCCTCCTGGATGCCAGGGCACACTGGGGACTCGTGTTCAACTCGCCATCGACCAGGGCCCCCACGTCCCATCCTCAGTGCTACTCCCCAGTGTATCGTGGCCTGGTCTGTACACACAACCAGGGTTGCCCCATCCCAGGRGCAGAATCTGGAATTTGTCTTTGTTAAACTTCATATGGTTTGTGATTGCCCAGGGCTCTAATTAGCAGAGACAAAGCTGTCTCTAATGCATTGCATTTGCTTTTGAGTGGGAAAAAAACYCCAAACAACAACAATAAAATAAACAAAAAACCCACAACAAAACTGCTTCCTTGAACTTTCTTTGGTTGGTCTAAGGAAAGAGAAATATTTCTGGTTCATTTTTCGAAATCCAGTACTTAGTTGAGAGGAAGAATTTGAAAGTTAGCACAGTTGACACASAAAGCCTGGAGAAAACTAGTAATTTTGAGGAGCACAGAAAAGGGTTTTACCTCCTAGGCCCAATGTCAGAAAAACTGCAGGTTTTGACATTTTAAGAATTTTGGTCACTATTCTAATACTGATTAGGCCCACCTTGTTATTAATTCTCACTTCCCTCTATTTGCATACCTAAGTCTACACACTCTCAATGTACATGTAAGCTCACCCTGGTATGAGAAATTATAATTTATTCACCCATACTTTCCCAGCATGAATGGATCCTTCTCAAACCTCTGAGCAGCCATACGCTTTGTTTTGTTTTTCTTGTTAACCAGGTTGAAAAACAAGGGTGGAAAGAAGAATATTTTTTTCTGTAATTTAGAAGCTGATCATTTGAGAAATTTTCAATAAGTCCATTTCCTCACCTTGATTTAATAGCATAGAGATAAGAAGAAAAAAGCAGTACTTGTATTGTCACAAGTATCTTACCTCTTTGGAGGCATTACYTGCATGCCTGTAGCTATCTTCACATTTTCATTAGTTTCTAATACACATTTCATATTAGCTGAAAACCTCTTTTCTTTTAAACTGGTAATAATGCAAACCCCATCCCTTTGATCCTACTCACTAATTCACAGCTTTAGAGCTGATATGTTGTTTTAGTCTGCTCAAATATTTGCTTCTTTGGGGATGGTGATTGCTTATATATACTCATTAGTTCTCTTCACAAAGGAATTGTACTAAAACTGGTCCCCTGGGATGCACAAACTTCAGGTCTGCCAGGCAGAATGGCAACATTATGCACCATTGTGGCTAAACAGTGCCTTATTGTTCCATTTTCTTACCCTGCTGGTTATGAATATAGGAGATTACATTGACTTTCTTTAAATGAAGACTTAATGAAGACATCAGCATCTGCCATGAGGAGGCCTCCATGTTTTGARGTAACAATCTGGTACCTCACTGTAGCTCATGGAGAGAAACAGGCAGTTCTGTGTCACTTTGGCTTTTACTTCTCTAAATGATTAATGGGTGAGGTGAATCATACTGAAGATTACCTTTTTTTTTTTCTCTGTGACTAAAAGACACTCAAGTTAACACCTCACACAGTGTAGCTATCCAAATTTAGAATAAGCAGATAATGGCATATAAAAACAAAGGAAAGAGGATAGTCTTCATGGCAYGATTTGTAACTTGGCATTTAAGGGGATAAACAGATCAAGAGCAGCCTGGCTGAGAAGGACTTGGGTGTGGCAGTGGGTGAGAGGTTGGACTTGACCTGTCAATGTGCACTCACAGCCCAGAAAGCCAAACGTGTCCTGGGCTGCATCCAAAGCAATGTGGCCAGAAGGGCAAGGGAGGGGATTCTGCCCCTCTGCTCTGCTCTGGTGAGACCCCACCTGCAGTGCTGCATCCAGCTCTGGGGTCCCAGCACAGGAAGGACATGGACCYGTTGGAGCAAGCCCAGAGGAGAGACACCAGGATGGTTAGAGGGATGGAGCACCTCTCCTGTAGGGACAGGCAGTACCAGCTGACGTTACCCAGGATGTTTAGTAAAGAGGGGAAGCATGCAAGCATTCTCAACTACTTGTACAGTAGGTTACATATAAAAATTATTTATTTGAAACTCTCGATTACTTTTAAATATTGGACCAACTCCAAAGGTGCAATAGTTTCTCTCTTTTTCTTTCTCTCTCCATTTTTGTTTTTATTTAATTTTATTAATTTATTATTTCTCCTTCTGGACAAAATCAAAAACCCCAGTCATGTCAGACATGCATGGATAGTTATAATACTGCTTTACCTTGACTTTGCAGACAAATAGGGCCTTTCTTTCTGCTTAGCAAGAAAGATTCAGGCCTCAAGTACAGTTTGGGGGTATCCTCAGCAGTGACAGTGGTGAGTTCTGCCTGTGTCTGTCTATTTGCCCCTGCTATAGAAAGGCAGAACCTTCTCCTTAATCCTGTCACAAAATTCTTTCTCCTGCAAAATTGAGCCCAGCTGCATTCCACTCAGCTGAGCTGTCATGCATTTATTCAACCCACAGACTCTGATCCAACTTCCACTACTCACCCACCCAGCAACAAAAGCTTCCCTGGGAGCAGACTCAGTGCCTCTTCACAGGCCATTAGGAATTTCATCTGCACTCTGAACTGTATGTGCTAGCCCAAACAACACTTTTAGTGAACTCCTGGGTAGAGAGGTCCACAAGCACCATGAAAACTGAACATGTTACCAAGGTACTGAAAGCCACCAAAAACATGATCCAGATTAAATGCAAGTGATTTTAGTCCCAGTACACGATTCATSCAAACTTCACACAGCTATTTAGGCAGCCTAAACAGTAGCAGAGTCTGTAGGCTTTTGAATTTCYATGTGTAAATCTTCTTCATGTCAAATGTTCTGCCAACGCATACACCCCAGGGCAGCTAAATGACATGTATCAGTACTTATCTCAAGCTGAAACCTGTTTGACATTCATGGACTAGTCACCTCTACTGATGAAAGCCCAGAGCATGACAGTTTCATTCCAAAACTTGGCCACAAGAGAAGGAAGTGGTGTCCTGACCTTATTACAGATAATAGCCTGGTAGTTAGTGTGTTGAGCTCCAATGGTGTGCACTAGCCAAGCACTCATCCAAGACCAGGATCCACCTGGATCCGATTGGCTTGAACCACCTCCACCTGGAGTGCCTCCTACAAACAGCTGTGGCTGCAGGGTGGRCACGAGCCCTATAAATCAGACCCTGGAAAGAGCTAAAGGTGGAGGTGGTTGTTTCCTGGCTGCTGTGYGTTGCTAGAGCTCTGCTCTGGGAAATCATATTAATCCAGGACTCAGAAGACGGCGAGCTTCAGCAGTTAGTGCACTTGTTGAAGAAGTAGGGCACCTGGAGTCGAGCACTGTCCTGAGCCTGGGAAGAGAATCAAATGTGTGCCTCAGGTCTCCTCTCTCATCGCTCCTGCTCTGCAGGGCAAGCACAAGACAGCCCCCCATAGCTGAAGGAAAGGTTTAGCTGTGCATGTGAAGGCAGAGGTTGGGATGGTGAAACTCAGTCTCACCTGAATTCCAAAAACAATTATATAGATAAGTGCCAAAGTCCTGTTYGATAGTTCCCAAATTTATGATAATGGCGATGAGAAAGCTTAATGTTTACTGCTGACTGCTGCTGACCTCGCTCTGCTGTGCCTGCCTATGTCTGTCTCAGCACTTTGTTGTGGTGATTCCAAACCTCTCTCAGTTGCAGGTGGTGAGGGGATAAGATATTTTTGGTATGAGTTGCTTTATCTTTCAACATTATGATAGAAACCTTTCCTAGAATTTATTCATTCAATCAAAGTACAATTCAGAAAAATGTTTATTTCAAGGAACTTCGCAGATCTCTCARTCTCCAAATGCTTGTACTGGTACAGCTACCAGTGGCTAACAGAGAAGAAATTAAGAGAGAATGTTTACATTATGTAGATGAGAAACAACGCATATCTGGTAGGAGACATATTTTTTTACTATTGGGAATCATAATTTCATAAGTATGTTACACTTATGATGGGATTTGTTTCTCCCAAAACTGATCTCCTTGTCTTTGGATAGTAAAACATCAGAGGAAGAATATTTCCCAATCAAATCTGTTTCATGTAATTTCTAGAAACCCTTTTCACTGTAACTATTTTTGTTATTTTGTTTAGATTGGTACTGACACATTCTCACTCAGACATAGAATCACATGGTCATTTAGGCTGGAAAAGACCTCTAAGATCATCTGAGCCTAACCCTTCACCCAGCCTGCCAAGTCCACCACTAAACTATGTCCCCAGTGTCACATCTACATGTCTTTTAAATACCTCCAGGGACAGTGACTCAACCATTTCCCTGGGCAGCCTGCTCCAATGCTTGACAACCCTTGCAAAGAAGAAATTTTTCGTAATATTTAATTTAAACCTCCCCTGGCACAACTTGAAGCGTTTTCAATATTTTCTCTGATTATTTAGCTTGATACCTGGGAGAAGACCAAGTTCTCCTGCCTTGCTACAGCCTCCTACCTGTCAGGTAGCTGTAAAGAGCAAYAGAGCCTTCCCTGAGCCTCCTTTTCTTCAGGCTAAACACCCCAAGCTCCTCAGCTGCTCCTCATCAGACTTTGCTGCAGATCCACCACCAGCTTTGTTGCCCTTCTCTGGACATGCTGCAGCACCTCAGTGTCTTTCTTGTCATGAGGGGCCCAAAACTGAACACAGGATTCAAGGTGAGGCCTCACGAGTGCTGCAGAAAAAAACAGTGAGGTTTCTCAAAGTACTCACATGGGGCTTTCTGGGACCCCCTTGATCTCCCACAACATATATATGTCACTGCCTTTTTATGCCTTGCAGTTGGTGTCTTGAGAAATACACACCAAGAATGTAATACAGAGCATATCTTCCTCCTTTTTGACATTTTAGGTCATGCTTTTTTCCATTCCAGTTGAAAATCTAACTAAATACTTCACTTTTAATGGCTTCGATCCCAAAAGAATAAGAAGAATACAGGTTTTAGAAATTAAATTAAATGCATCTGCATTGTTCTAATAGTAGGATTGTTTAATTCACAGCAGGTGGTTTTCCTTAAACTTAAAAAATACAAACTCACCTTTCAGAACAATATTGAAAATGTTGTAACAAAAACAGTTTTCATAATTTTTTTTATATGGTAGCATTCATTTGTTTGCTCTGTTAGTAGAATGACGAACAGTATGGTTTTGTATCACTTTAACCAATTTCAATCTAGCTTGAATACAGAGCCATACAAATTCTCACTGTACAGGCATTAAAGATAGACTGGAACCTTCAAACGATGTTTCATCTCATCGTAGAATAGCATCAKAGGACAGCTGGACTGCCCTCAATGTGACTGTCTTTCACCATTGATCATAGTGTCTGGATGGCAGGCTTAGATGTGAACAGTCAATTTTTCGGTAGTGAAAGCCAGGTGATATGAACCYATTCTGGATTATGTCCCCTATTGGAAACCATGTGGACAATTAATTGCATTACAGCCTTCTAAGTATATTAGTTGCATTACTTACCAGCTATTAGGTAAGTCGAGCCTCAGACAGGAATTGGGGCATCTGCATTACTGCTTTACCCCAGACCAGGAGAGCACTTTTGAAGCACCTCTCCCACTCACCCCTGCCCCCTGCAGTTYGGCTCACACTGCAGAGCAGTCCTGGAATACATGAACCTGGTTTCTTCCCGATGTTGCAAACCTGTATTGTGTGCTCCAAGACAACAGGAAAGGCTCTGCAACTGCTCCCGGGCATCCAGGCCTTGAATATCTAGTGTAAATCAGAGTTCCAAGAAATAACACCGTAACATCATTGTGCAATGACTTTTAGAAAGGCGGAGTGTGGATCCACTGTACTCTGAAACAAATACAAGGTAGTAGTCGCTAGAGGGAGCCCCTTAATCATCATATCCTACACCAAACCCCACTAACTCCGACCTTCAGCTCTCAGAYGTTGAAGCACTTCAACAGGGTCATGGAGTGTTACTGCCTCCAGTACTCAGTAAAGAAAACGAGGCTAAAAACACAGGAGTATGCAAGGCTTCTGCAAAATTCGACRTTCATTCCACATCCTGAAAAAATACAGACTTTTTAAATATTTTCCCTCAGAAAACCAGTTAGTGCAAATTCAGTGCAGTAGTTGGGAACAGAATTAGCTTTGCCAAGACCCTTTAAAAATGTCATCTTTAAGTAGCACCAGTGAGAGGGCACTCACCTTTCTCTCCTTCAAAGATCAAACACCAAAATGGGCACAAGCTGTCTCTCTGAAAGTCTGCAGACCATAAGCACAACCCTCCCTCCTTTAACTTCATTACATCATAAGGTGGCAATTCCCAGCAGCCAGATTTCAACAAGTGCTACTTAGAGCASCAAACTGGTCTGGCTCTCTCTGTGTTTAAAGAGGGCTGTGGAAAATACAGCAAAGACATGTTCCTGCAGTGTAACTGCAGACAGGCATTCAATTGTCTGCTGTATTCTAAATTTAGTAAATAATAGAGCAGTTACAGTTTGTGGTTCTCTGTTACAAACTCTATAGAATTTGCAAGAAGTCCTGGAAAAAACACAAGGAGGATATGAGAGCTGTGGAGATGGCCCCAGCCGCAAAAGAGGCTCTCTCAGCCAGCAGGGCCCTGCAGGGACTGATTGCAGCCTGGACAGAAAAACCCAGAAGCAGCTCAGAAGATGTTTCTTTTTAAAAAAAATGCAGCAGTAGAGGGCATCAGACAACAAGAAATCCTATAGACCTTAATAAATTCTCGAAGTACTAAAGGCTCAGTGAGGGGAATGGGAACTAGAGAGGTACAGACTGGGATCCTGTAACGCAGGTGGGGACCAGAAAGCAGACACTGAGAGGAGTAAAACCAGACACAGCAYTCCTTCTGTGCATGTTGGCTTAACCACTCCAGCATGCTGATGTTGTGGTGGGAGGGAACAGGGAAGGGATCACCTATGGTGCTGTAACTTGCCTCAGAGGTACTCCACTAGCAACCCAACCTGAGCATTGCAACTGATACCACCAACTCACCAACTCTCCCTTCTCTTGTAAGATACAAAAATGCAGGAAATTCTCTGTTAGTAAAGCAAGATTGCTGTTGGGCAATGCCTCATGCTGTCCCAAAACACTCAGTACAAGAGGACTCAAATAAGAAAAAATCAAGAAAGTAAGCATTAGCCAGCATGTAACCATAATTTGTGCCTCTGAGCAATGACTAGAAAACAGGCAGCACTCAGAGGTGAAGCTGAATGACTCATTTTCTGAAAAAGCAAGTTCAAGCCTCTTACCAGCATTTCCTCCCCGCCCTGGAGGGTGGAACTATTTCTCCCTGCATGTGCAGAGATAACCACCTCACTGCAGCAGGCACTCAGGGTTGCCGTAAAGTGAAGAAATTAGCTCTATTTCTATTTCTACAACAAAGAACTGCTGCTCTGTAAGTAGAGCTATTTTCTCTTTTCCTTGGTGGAAGTGAGGAGAGGTTTATTGGGAACTGTTATTTACAGTGCCTTTCACGGGAGTGTCTCAGACTTGAAGGAGATCATTCCCGTCCCTTGAGAGACTGGTGGTTAGGCAGAAAGCATTTTAGCTACAACTGTGGTGTTCCCCAGCCCGACCCTCACGCATTGTGTGAACGTCAGAGTTGTGCAAACAGTGGGGGGACGTGCAGCTTGAGATTCCACGATAAGCCAGAGCATCCAGCTGCTTGAAAGCTCTGGCAGAACACACTCTTCCTGTGGTGAACTGTGGGACGTGCAGCTAGGGCACATTTCAGGACGGCCTTCAGAAACGCTGCAGAGTAGCAGCAGTCGTGCTGAAAAAATTTGGAATGGTTTTAAGTCGCCAGTCTGTCAGCTGCCTGCTTTGAGCATAACTTGACCAGGTACTGTATTCTTCCCTTACTATTTGGATTTTTTTTTTTTTTTCTTCTGTAGATAAAATATCCCAAGGAAGTTTTTTAAATACTTTTACTGTTACAACAACATTATTCTCATACAAGACTATGTACAAAGTGAGAGCTGCAGGCTATGTGTTTACAAGTCTGAGTTTTCTTTTATCTGTATGAAGTCTACAAAATAGGAATTTTTAAAAGATACTTTCACAGACTGAACAGTACTGAATTGAGTGGTATTAACTTTTCACTGACTGTTGCCAAACTGATGCCACAAATGCGTAATGTTCTTAAGAAGAGTGTATATAAGYACACCTAAAAATATGAATATTCTCTCTTATGAAAACTGGCTTAAATTGGGATTTTAGTATCTTGTATTTCGTTGGAAAGGTAAAGACTGATTAAAAACTTTGAATCAATACAGGAAAACTATTAGTAAAATATGAAAGATATGCAAGCTATTTCCCCCACGATTATTAAAACAGATGAAGAAAGGGACAAAAACTAAATTACTTTGGGGGATTAACAGTGGGAGAGGGAGGGAAGAGTTTTGCTTTAAGCGGAATTCAGATAGCAGAGGGGACTGACTGTTTGCTTGCAGTTTCTCTGCCTGGGCTCCCATCACCCTTCACTGAGGAAATGGCTTGGCAGGGATAATACCAGTCAGTGCAATAAACCAGTAGCTGGTTTCTGTATACTGCTATTTTACAGGCAGCTGCTGGGGAAGCTCAGCCTCAAGCTCCAGGCTGTGCTTTAAATCAGGGTCTCTGTACTGTGAAACACAGGCAGTTAGTGACAGCCAACTGCACAATTAAATCTGATTATTTCCACCTCCCTTTTACTTCAACTGTTTTGGAGGCTCATAGTATGCAAATGTAAAAGATGGCTGAGATGTCCTCCAGTACTTTCCCTGTAACTACTTAGGATGCAGCAAAGGCACAAAATCAAATGCAGTGTCTAGATAGCAATGCTGCATCGATTCTGGTGCTTGTAAGCAAGTGTTTGGATGCCAGTTTTCTAAGCACAGAAATTTAATTTTTTCCATCGAAGCCTGTAGCGTTGATGGATAAAATGTAAGAACTATGGATATTAACTAAACTGCCTAATACATAATTTCTTAAAAACAAAAATAAATATGAAACAAACATAATTTATAAAATTGAGATGCTTGGGACAGTTCAGCCAGACGTGGGATAAATTTGAAGGAAGTCTATTTTAAAGCTTTTGAACCAAACTCACTTGGCCCTTACTTCAAAGTCTTTAAATAGTGTCTCACTGTCCTGACACTGAAAGGAAAAGCCCCAGAGAAACCTCTTCATTCTCAGAGTTAAATAACAAGAGGTCACGAATTCTTCTAAGAAATTATAGTTGTTGGAAAAAGATGACTAGAATTTCTACAACTAAAATACCTCTTACAAGCCTGAAAGGAAACTTAGCACATTATGTGAAAAAGCACAATGCTGCTACTGTCTATGATTGCACAAAAATAAAYTATATTGAGGACTGGATTTTAAAAAACTTTTTTTCCTGTCTGAAGAGTAAGTAATTTTTATACAGATGATTCATGTAAGCAAATAGAATTATTTCGCTATTTTGAGATAAACTTCTTTGCACAAAAAGAAAAATTCCTCTAATAAGTGAAGGGCAATAAAAGTAACATTAATGCCTTTACTGTTCTTCATTTAGGGTCTGATCTGAGGTGCACTGGAGTAAATAAAACAGGACGTTAACAGGCTTTGATTAAGTTAYTAATCTATTTTTATTGCAGTGACTACTAGGAAGATGTAACTATGACAAGGTACTCTTGGTTTTGCAGGATTTGAACACTCCAAATGCAGAAATGATTTGGCAACTAACATCTCATTGGTAAGAAAAAAATCATGAGTTTCTGTTATATCATACTTAGATCTAAAGTGAGTGAAAATTAATAATGACACAATACCATGTTACAAAAGAGTAGCATTGTTTATCTCACAATGTGATTTTCGTTTGTTTTTCTTGTTATGAACTTTTTCACAACCCAAAGATCCCAGTCTGGGACAAAAAACATGTCAGAGGAAATTGATGTCATTCTCAGCTTCCCAGACCAACTTTTAATAAATGTCCAAAGCCATGAAGCAGAAACACTTGTATGCCATCTGCTACACGTAAATTCCCATGTGAGACTGCTCACAGGAAACTTGGAAACAAGCAGGRAAGGAGATTTTAAAGTTATGCTCCTGACATTTTCCTCTTCATTACAACAGTTTGGGTAAATGAGAAACACTTAGCACACCCTCTGTGTCTGGACAGCGTGGTCTGGTCTGCAGCCAAGCTCACGTCGGAGAGTCTCTGGCCACATGCAGGGGGAGTGATGAACGGCCAGGTCACTGGCTTCTTTCCTTCTGTGTTTCAGGTCTTCCCTGGCTACAACCCTGGTTTTTGGTCTGCTTCTGCAGGCACCACCCATACAGCTTTCTACCATCACACAGCCAAACTTTGTCCTGTTGCTGGCTGATGATCTCGGCATAGGGGATGTAGGTTGCTATGGGAATGACACTATCAGGTAAGGAAACTGGYCGTAAGGGTGAACAGAGCTGGTGTGGTATTTAAATGTAAACCTGAAATCCTCTGCCCAGGATTGTCTCATAGCCTAGAGGGCATTCCCAGGGCCAGCTCTGCTTTGTGGAGCTGCTTCGTATTCCTTAACTGCTTAACACTTAAAAAACAGCTATACCCAAAGATAGAAACATTGTCYCCTCTTTCAACATACAGGCCTCATTACCTCATTTTAATTCTGTGTTGCCATTATCTCCCAGTCTCACATCAAAATAGAGTTAAATGACTGCAATGAGCAATGTTACCAGGAAACATTTCTCTTTTCAGCCTCAAGGACATAGAATTTACCTTCTCTTTGAAAATTGTGCCACAGTATTGCCTGCTGGCTTGTAACTTGTYTGAACAAACCCAAATTTTCTACTATCCCTCCCCTCATCCAGCAAAGTTCTTGGAATCTCACCCTGAAAGGCTTCAGTCAGCAAGTTCCTGACAGGCAGCTGGTGATCATAGGTAGCTGATAGGGTTCTGCAAGGCCAGGCCTCCACAGCATCACCCCCAAGGGATGGATTTTCTTCTCGAGAGCGGTGGCTACACTCGGGGTGTACTAGCAGGGTGACTGAGTAGCTGGGCTCTCTCAGCAATTGGTTCTCTGCAGTGCTAAGAATGGCAGGATTTCGAAACAGCAGTTTGGGAAGCAGACCTAGTGCTCCTTTGAGGAGCAATGTTTATCAGCTAACTGAGATGGCAATTGTGCTGAAGGGTGGAACTACACCGATTTCTTTGCCAAGTTACCCCAGACTGCACCTCTGGCGAAAGGCTGTAGAGAATAAGAAACCTTGTTGCAGATGTTGTTTCCTGGCAGCATGTCTTTGAGGGAGGAATCCATTACTGTACCAAGAAACAAACATCCAGGATCTTTCAAAATCCTACTGAAGGTTTTGTCTACTTGTGAAYACCACTGAACTGAAAATTGCAAAAACAAAATTGTAAAACTGAAGCTCAATAATTTAAAATAGAAGTAGGCACACCTTGAATTGGAAGAGGGGAATATTGTATTTTGAAATGTAAGATACTATCTTGTCTGTAACTAGTGTKCTAGGCAAGCTTGTTTTTGTTGGTTGCCAGTTGTTTGCAAAATAGCCTCTTCTCACCTACTTACTCACCTTGTGGCTTWACTCATGTTGCCATGAGAGATTGCCACTACAGTGTGAAAACATGCAGGATTTCTTCTCATTTTTCTCCTTTTCCCTTCATTACAAACATCCTGAGGAGTACCTTGTTTGCTCCTTTATCTGTATCTGTACATGTAAGTCACGCAGCAGCTTGTCTAGTCAAGCACTCTCACCCTGTGGCAACTAAATTATCATTACACTGATACAACGAGGCTGATAACACGGCTCTTTAAGAAGCTAGTGTAGGAAATRCAGTTCTGGAGGGATGAAAGGTCTTTGCTGTGAGGGTGGTGAGGCACTGGAACATGCTGTCTGGAGAAGCTGTACATGCCCCATCCTTGGAAGTGTTCAGAGCCAGGTTGGATGGGGCTCTGAGCAACCTCATCTAGTGGAAAGTGTTCCTGCCCATGGCAGGGGTGTTGGAACTCTGTGATCTTTAAGGACCCTTCCAGCCCAAACCATTCTACAATTCTATGATTTCTGTAAGACTCTTCATAGGACATGGGAAAAAGAAGGAATGGTTGACTTGAAATTAATCCAGATATTGATTGTTAATGAAGAAAGAAAAAGAGAAATATTTCCCCATCATTTGAGAAAATTACAATACATTAAAAAAATATTTCCTGGCTATCTTCAAATAGAAGAAACTTCCAAAAATAAAGATAAGTATATAATTTCTTATTCCCTTGAAAGACTCTCTGAATGATATCTGGTGGCATTGGTTGCATTTTTAGGACCCCGAACATTGACCGCCTGGCAAAGGAAGGAGTGAAGCTGACCCAACACATTGCTGCAGCTCCACTTTGCACCCCCAGCAGAGCAGCTTTCCTCACTGGCAGATATCCCCTCCGATCAGGTTTGCCTTGCAAAGCCACGCAGCCTTTAAACACTGCTTTGTTGCTGGAGAGAACAATGTCACACAACAAACACGCACAGAAGAAATGAGGGTGTGCAAATAGGAGGGGAGTCACAGACACGCCRCTCCTCACTGAGACACACGAGATGTCAGACAGGCTAATCTGTATTTGTGGGGTACAGTGAACTGATCAGGGAGGAAGCAGAACAGAGAAGAACCAACTCTGCAGAGCATCTTAGTCTCCCCCAACTCACAATTTTGGTTACGTTTTGAAGCTCTGTTGTACAGATTGCAGTCAGAATGGAGTTAGAGCAAACTGTTACRCTCAAAAAAGTCATTACACAAAACATGAATAACAGTAACGACACACTTACAAAGCACAAGTTAAATTAATTTCTGTCACAGGTGGCTCTTCATCAGATGTCAGAGGCAGGTCAGCCCTGCAGGGAGCAGAGTAGGTCTGTGCAGATGTGTGTCCATTCCCTTCAGTCAATGTGCAGAACGAGTCATTCATCGGAAACCTTCTTTATGTATCTSCCAAAACTAATCTGTCCTAGGAGATAACAGTTTGACAGCAATATTATTTTTCCCAGTTGTGTTTTTGAAGGAAAAACACTATCCTGTCAAACTGCATCCCTGAGATGAAGAGGTATGAAAAACAAATAGCTGTACATGTTTCTAACAGCAACCCTCAAATACTTGTTCTATTGCAAATYATCTTCTGAGCCGTCATTCCAGAGGCATTTTGAAGCTGATACGTCATCCTACTTTTATCATGACAGCTCCCACTGAGACTGGTAGTTTGAAAACACACATGGGACTGTACAGGCCCTTTCCCACTGTAACAATGGGGCCAGAGACGTTCAATGCTACACTGACAGATTGAACTTTACGTAGCGCTGTATGATGGGGTTATGCCAGTACAAAATGCTAAATGGTAGGGTGTAAACCTGCAGGTGAAGAGAAGACAGCTGCTCTGTGGGGCTCAGAGATCAGATACCAGCCCTGCCACTGTGCAAGGAAATCCTGAGTTCCCCAGCAGCCTTCAGTGAGCTGGAGTTTGAGAGTGATAGAGGGCTGAAGTCTCCCTATGCTCCTCCCTGCCCTCACATTCACACTAAGCAGGTGCATTTCGTACAGCTTAGGTGCCACTGTGACATGTAAAATCTCCTATACAATCATGTCATTCCAAATGAAATGAAATTTTTAAAAAAAAAGTCTCAGTGTGAGATACAAAGAAGAAAGAATAGGTACTATGGAAAGTCTTAACTCTTTCTTAATATTGTCTAGGGTCTTAGATTCATTTTCCCAAGCAAACAGCATTAGGATAAATGTTTAACACTATCATTTCAATGAAAACAGGAAACAAAAAAGTATGTTGGATACTCAACCCTTCATACCTACTCAGATTGTTTTTTATTGTATTTTTAGGGATGGATGCTGTAAATGATTACCGTGTTATTTTCTGGAATGCCGGCTCAGGAGGGCTTCCTCCAAAYGAAACCACTTTTGCCAAAATACTGCAGCAGCAAGGCTACAGCACAGGACTGATAGGTATGGGGGCACTCCTCTCCTAAAGATGTTCTGGAATGTGTTTTACCTGCACATCTCACTCAAACTATTTGTTTTAGTTAGTAACTCCTCATACTTCAGTTGTAATATTTTTATTTCCTGATTAAGAATTATATGTAAAAATAAACTATGACCAAAAAGCACATCTCTTAAAAGAACAAGCATATGATAAAGAGGACAGTCTTTACCATTGACTCACTTTCAAGCACAGCTGTGGTTGTTAAAATATATAACAGAAAATGTTTTTAATTCCTGAATATTATTGTACCAGGTATAAGACACTTATTCCAATACTATTTCATTTTAAAAAAAGTAAAAATATGAGTTTAAATTTAAATAYGCATGATGATGTTTTACACAGTTCAGAGCAGATTCACAAAAAAGGGAACAGCTGCTACTTAGAACATTCAAGACAGCTAATAGTGTCACAAGATTGGGCCTTTCAGAAACAAACCAATTATTTTTTTCTTCAGTCACAGCATGCCACTGTAGTTCACCAAGACTTCAGTACAGCCCAAAAACACTGGCTTCTTCAGCATCAATGTGAATTTCATCTTACTTTATGTTTTATAGCACTATTATTTTTTTACAGTTCTAACTTTTGGTCATGATCTTGTTTCAAATAATTATTTATCTTAGATGTGTCACATAGTTCCACAGGCTGACAAAGCACAAACATTCCTGGCTGATTTTTCAGCTATTTGCCCTACCCCATCTGAGCATATAAAATGTCAAAATCCAAAATCTGTATCTGACACATAAAAATATTAGCTGCACAAACCAACTAAATGTATTAATAAAAGTTCCTGCAGAAATAGATTTGTATTCAACAGAATAAATCTAAATCACACGGGACAAAACTAAAAGAAGCCTTCCAATCAATGTAAATTCTACACTACTGAAGCTCCAGCTCCTGTTAGATTTATAGCGATATTATTTTAGTTGTTTTAATCAGCTCATAAAAGAGACCATGCATGCTTCCTCTTGATTTCAGCATGTTATCACTAGCAAAACAATCAGATTTGTCTTCACTCTCCCCAGGGAGTTGCCCTGCAGCGGAGTTATGCTGCTTGCCTCCTAGAAGCAAGATGGGGAGGCATTTTCCCTCTGGGCATCTCAGCTAAAATCAYATTCCAGATGCCAAAAGCATCACTTGGATTAACCGGATTGACAGATCCTGATTAATTGCACCATRGGGGATGAGGGAAAGCACCAATGATAAGTGACACACAAAACCCCACGAGAACTTTACATTCAAGTCATGATGCAAAAAATCTTAACACAASAGCTACCCATGCCACCACAGCTGAATGAGCACTAAGTAGTCTCACCTGAATTGTTTGTGATTGTTTTGCCCTGAGCACAACCAGTTTAATTGCAAAGTTAAATCCTATTAATAACCTGCAGCYTGAGGTGATAATGAGATTTTTTGTTGGGAAATGCTTTGAAGGTACTTTGTAGTCAGAAAACCAATGCTGTATAACTAATGCCCTCAGAGATTAATTTATCTTAATTATACACTTAGTTTAGCTTCTGGAGGTGTGATTCTTTTCTAGCATGTCAGAAACCTTTATCAACCTCAGCTGGGGATTTAGGTGTTGGAGTGCACCTGAATTCCAAGAATACTTTAGCTGCACCTGTATTTATGACCAATGCATCTATGTATTGATTACAAACCTGTTTCATTCTACAGCTGGCTCTAAATATGTCAGGAGGTAAACTGAGTAGAGATTTTAGCTGAAAGCGATTCATCCACCTACAACAGAACTTGCATTCTTTCTTTATATTCACAGCCAAGAAGCAGCAATTTTTCCCCTCTGAGGCAGTTTTTCTGCTCCTATTGTAATGCACTGCAATTCTATTGAACCCTACTCAGGGTTGGCTGCTAGTATACATACTGGTAATACAGCAAACCATTTGTTGAGGAWAACATCGTCCTGTAAGCGCAYGGTTCCTCTCTCCACAATAAGAATTAGTTTCAAATTAGTTTTCAAGTAAAATCTTTAATGTCCATTTTGATCTGGCACCCAAGATCCACATAAAATGCAATTAAACCTCTGATGAGTGTTAGATTTTGTTCACTTGATTCAGACATTCACAAACCTCAGTGTTTCAACCAAATGAGCCAACTTGCTATGTCACTGTGTAAGTGTCTAACCAGTCTGAATAGATTGGAGGGGAAGCAAAAGCAKGGTTTTGATGTGCCATTCATCATAATAGTTGGAATGTTGATAATAAAGAACAAATTGTGTTGCAAAAGGTCAAGAGATGTTCCTTCTGAATTACGAAGACTTCAGTATTTAAAAGAAAGAGGCTTTAACTTTTAAAAATTTGATTAAACACAAATAAGTGGCAAAAATATTCATAAAACAAAGTCTTTTATTCTCATATATGGAGATATAATGATCATCAAAGGTACTTACAAATGTACAACTTCATGAGAAATCCTGATCTCCTGAGCTCAAGCTTTTCTGGATCCAGTGGTTTGTCTGGCAGTCACCTGAGCTGCCAGTTTGACTAGTCTATCCATATCTCCCCTTGTCAATCTGGCAACAACACTGAGTGTTGCCATAGTCCTGATATCAGGCACTTCAAAACCTTCCAGGAACAAGTCTGCATAGCACTTTGAAGGTAAAGGGACAACAAAACAAGGTTATTTTGCCCGATGCTTACAAAAGGACAGCTTCCTCCTGTTTGATACTTGACAGGTCACCAGGAAGGCTGTACATTTTCGCTCAGTTCTGAATTTTTCACTATTTCTAGTTGCCCTTATAGTACATTTTTTTTAATGTTTGATCAAAGCTACAGGGTATGAATATATGTACAGAGCACCAATAAATGTGTTGAAAAATTATAAATTGTAGAGGTTTACTTTCATCAATCCCCTTATATAACTACATACTTGGTATATTTCTGTGTAGGATGGAGAAGTTGTCACAAGGAGAAAACAACCAACCATTTTTTGAGAAATGTTTTGTAWAAGGAAAAGTCCATTCTTTTAAAATATGATCTCTTTATATTTTAATAACCTCTGTTTTCAGGGAAGTGGCATCTAGGTGTTAACTGTGAATCCCGCAATGACCACTGTCATCACCCTTTAAAACATGGATTTGACTATTTCTACGGGATGCCTTTTACACTAATAAGTGACTGTCAGCCAACGGAAACACCAGAGATGGACAGAGCCTTTAGAAGGAAACTCTGGCTTTCCACTCAAACGATTGGCCTCATTGCACTCACTGCTGTCCTTGGAAGACTGACCGGCTTGATTTCAGTCCGGTGGAAAACACTGACCTGCCTTGCTGGGCTTAGTCTCCTGTTCTTCGTATCCTGGTTCTCAAGTTATGGATTTGTACGGTACTGGAACTGCATTATGATGAGAAACCACGGAATTACTGAGCAGCCAATGGTGACAGACAGAACTACGTCCCTTATCTTGCGAGAGTCCATTTCATTTATTGAAAGGTGAAGTGGGCTGCCTTTGATCACAAGTTTTCTGGTTCTCGCGCATTTCGCAACTTTTAAACAGCACTTTTCTGTTTCATGTCTTCATAAGTTGTTCTATTTTTTACAATATTATGTAGGATTAGAAGTACTATTATTTTTATTCATTTTAAATATTATCAATAATTATATCCTAATATTAAAAAAACAGCTGCTGCTTAAGGATGCCCCTTATTCCTAGCTTCACTAAAGCTGATAACACTTCCCAATTTCCATTAGTTTTATTGAATATTTCTAGGCTACATTTAAGAAATATGTATACCTATCAACGAGAACAACATTGCAGCTTTAGGGAATAGCAAGTGATGTCAGAAATGTGTGTGTGGGCCAGGGAAGGAGAAGCAGAGCTGTGATGTAGCCTTATCATATGGAATGATAAGTGGGTAACAGTCGGCAGGAGATGAACCTGCTGCCTTCACTTCAGTAGCACAGTGGTGTTTGCAATAGCAGAAAGTGGATCTTCAATCTGGAAGTTTTCTATGATTCACGGTAGAAAAAGGATAATTTTGTAAAGGCCCAACATTATTCTATCAGACAGATCCTAATCACTGGGTTATAATACCCTACAAAGTAAGGTGTTTCTGAAGGGATTGTTGAAATATCTATACGCAAATAATACAATTTTTCATTACAATTGACCTTTATATGCATTGAGAACCTCCCTCCCTAATAACRCAGTGTTGATTTCTGTTTTGTAGAAATAAGCACCGACCATTCCTCCTCTTTCTTTCCTTTTTGCATTCCCACACCCCTCTCCTCACCACAGAGAAGTTTCTTGGGAGGAGCAGACACGGTTTATATGGAGACAACGTAGAGGAGATGGACTGGATGGTGGGTAAGTCAACATAGCACATAACAATGTCTCCAACAATGTCTCCTACCTAGGTCTAAATAAAAGGTTTTTATTAAAAGAACAGGAAAGACAATTAAAAGCACGTACAAAAAAATCCTAAGCTTTTCACAAACATTTGTCAATCTTGTGTGAGCACTTTTGATTTATAGTGTTGGTTTTTTATTTTCTCCAGTCTTGGACCAAATGTTCACTCTTTTTTTTTTTTTTGGTGAAGTGTTTACATTTTAACCATGTCCCCTTAGATCCTGTCAAGGAGTTCTCCTGTTCTTCTTACTAGATATGTGATAATTATTTAGTTTTCTATGATTAGTAAAGACCAGGTCATTTCAGCCTCTTGTGGTCATTTCTAAGTAGGATGCATCAGAAGGTGATAAAATCGGTAAGTAAATTAATTCCAGATGAAAAACAGCAGGCTATCTATTTGTGGCTGCTGCATTAAGCAGAATACTGAGTATTTTCCAGCCACAACCATAAATCCAGAAATGTTCATCAATGTTTGCTGGTATTGCTCCCCCCTCCTCTCCTCCCCCCCACAAATAAGATTCATGTTATTTTTCAGCCTGTTTTTCTGGAGGGGAAGGAGAATTATTTATCATTCAGTCATGATGGAAAAAAAGTACCCACATTTGCAAAAGAGAGAAAAGTCAGGTACACATACAGGAAGATTTTGGTTTCAAACCTAACTGTCAAACAGTTACACACCACAAATATAATTAAGAACGTCAGAAACAGCTCAAGAAAGACTTTTAAATTTAAAGGAACTTTGTTATTGATGCATATTATATCCATGCAGTAATGTAATATAAATCCTAATTGTGGTCTAGATATCATAAGACAAGGGTAACCTTATGTTTTTTCTGTAGTTTTCACGATGGCCACCCCTGATGCAGAATCTAACTTCTTGGGGCCTTAGATCATAATTTCTTTCCATATTTTTACAGCACATGGTAGTTTCTGCCCTTGACAACACAGGCTTCTTGTCTGTGACTGTGGTTCTTGCACTCCTYGTTAAAATACCAATAATAAAGTGGTTGTTACAACACATCACAAATTTTCTGTGCTTTTAGAGACAATGGTATCATAACTACAAATACCAATCTTAAAAAATATTAATGAGCAGCCTTACCTAGGTGAGAAATTACACAGGTAAATGTTTACAAGTCAGAGGTTAAAATTTATGTAATATGAGGGGTATTTTTGCTTTTTAATATACACATGTTCTTGTGTTTACAGGCCAGGTTCTAGATGCTATTGACAAGGAAGGCTTGAAAGATACTACACTAGTTTACTTTGCCTCGGATCACGGTGGATGGCTGGAAAGACAAGAAGGCAAAAGGCAGCTGGGTGGCTGGAATGGAATATACAAAGGTAAGAGCTGTCAGGGACAGTGAGAACCCAGCAACAACTAGTAAAGAACTTAGGACACTCCTAAGGCTTAGATAAGATTGTACACTCAAGAAGTAACACTGGTTTATTACCAAGAAGCAAATAGGTCTCATTCTAATTAGGCTTGTAACAATGTAGTAAATTCTAACCTGGGTAGGTGTCCTTTATAAGCATGAATTCTCAAATTGTTGGGGGGCTGGTCTAGTGAATACACTTTCACTGATGCTCAGTAGGATTTTAGCAGAAAAAACAAAAKAGTAAAGAATACTCATCAAGGTAACATGATATAATACAATAAAATTTGTGTAAAATGTCTCTATTTTAAATCAAACCTTTTTTTTTTTTTTTTTTTTATGAAAGGTGGAAAAGCTATGGGAGGCTGGGAAGGAGGAATCCGTGTTCCAGGGATATTTAGATGGCCAGGAGTGTTACCTGCAGGCAGAGTTATCGATGAACCTACAAGCCTTATGGATATTTATCCTACAGTAGTTCATTTGGCTGGAGGGGCAGTGCCTCAGGACAGGTACAAACAAAAGTATCTTTATTCCTATTTCTTTCCCAAAAGAATGGAAAATCTAGCTTGGAAACACATTCTAAGAGTTTGATGTTTTCTTTTTCAGTCCTGCTGCTTTTCTAGACACGTCAATGTCTAAGACCCCAGTCACCTCTTCTCCACATTTGAGATTCAGCCCCTACCTGCCGTCTTCTGCAACCCTCTTTCTTGTCCAGAGCTGCCAGTTCCAGCAAGAGGTGTGCAGAAGAAGCACAGTCCTGCCCAGCTCACCTCAGCCCTGTGGTCTCTGTTTTTCCTGCTAGGGTAATCGACGGGCGGGATCTGCTGCCTTTACTGCGAGGAACGGAGGCGCACTCGGAGCACGAGTTCCTGTTCCATTACTGTGGCGCTCACTTACATGCTGCGCGGTGGCACCAGCGGGACAGTGAGTGCACAGCTGCTTCCCAATTATATGCAGGCTACAGGAGGGCACGTTGTTCTAACACATTTTGCTCTGGGATTGCATCTCTCCGAGTAGTTCCAGGTGTAACGTGGTAAAGAACTTACTAGCACTGCCTGTACTGTACAGCACCAGGAGAAATTACAATATACATTAACTAATAAGTGTAGAGCTGAAGCGCATCCAGAAATGAACTCTAGAAAAACATTCACTCTTCCTTGGGATAACTGTCAGTGTTATAACCAGCCTTCTGTGATTCTTTCTTTCCTGCCAGCTGGAGCTGTTTGGAAGGCTCATTATGTGACTCCCATTTTCAGTCCTCCTGGAGCTGGGGCTTGTTACGATACAGGATTTTGCCCATGCTTTGGGGAAGGCGTGACCCATCACGAGCCTCCATTGCTGTTTGAACTCTCGCAAGACCCCTCTGAAGCCAAACCTCTCTCGGCTGACACAGAGCCCCTCTTTGACTCTGTCATAAGGAAGATTGGCAGAGCCATAGAGGAGCATCGCAGGACACTGACTCCAGTCCCAGAGCAGCTCTCTGTGTCCAACGTGGTGTGGAAGCCATGGCTGCAGCCGTGCTGTGGGACGTTCCCGTTCTGTTGGTGTGATAAGGAAGGTGATAATAAACTTATTGACCTATAAAGGATAGAACCTGATACTTTCTCAAAAATGTATTTAGATTAAGTGTCTTTCCTTTGGGGATGTTGATCCATGGGTCATTTGTTTCTCTAAATTGAGCCTTTATAAAATAATTGTTCCAGTGAATGGCATGGTACTTAGTAGCTTTAAACTGGACACTCTCAGGGAGGGATCAAGATAGAATGACCTGAAGASCATGTTTTAACTTGCATCTGCTGACAACTGAATGAGTAGTTCACATGCTCTGAAGCAGGCCAAGATTAGAGCTGTACAAGTAATAATATAACTTATGTTTTGATGATTCTGAATGTATATTCAGAAGATTCGCTTTGGGTTTTTGTGCTGAATTTCTAAGTGATTCCTGGACTGAGGTTTCCCTTAATTTTGTTATCCTTATCTCCCTTCCTGGCAATGCATAAGGTGACCCTATAATAAATTTTTGCAGACTATTGCTTCCAAAATAATTAGAAAATAATCTTGCCTGCAGTTCTTCACGGAATCGTTCCTAGGAGAGGCTTTCTTCTTCCCCTGTAGCTAGTGACTCCAGCAGAGTGGTGATGGCAGCTGATTGGCCTGGGCAAAGCATAATGCTTGGAAACATGACAAGCTGGGCAGTGGCTGTCTGCGCTCTCTGAGAAGGGCGGGACTCCTCTGGTTGCAGTCAGCCTCTCTTGATGGWGAACTAAAAAAGGAAAGGATTTTCCTTTTCCAAAGCTCCCTTTGCACCCAGCTCCCTAAACAGCACCGGCAAGGGCCTTTTGGCATTGATGGCCACAGTGGTGCCACACTGATAACCAGTTCAGTCGTTGGGGCTCAGGACTGCACAAGTTACCCTGCTGCCCAGATCTCAGTCATAACTGTTTCCTGCTGACAAGGAGCATGGTCAGAAAAGACCCTCTGAAAGACGCCAAACACTAATTATGAAAACAAGCAATAATTTTCTATGAGAAAAAGAAATGCAGAATTAAGGTATTTTTTGCTTCACAAGTTACCTTTTCACTCCACCAAAGMGCTAGAATTACTTAGGTCTATCTCTTTGCTTTTGTGCTTTATTTTGCTGCRGTTCTTTCCTTCTTCGTGTTAAAATAGTTGTTCCTAATCAAGTGGCCTTGCAGGTAATGCTTTTCTTTGTAGGGCTGTAAATACAGCTGCTCACATAGACGTGTTTACACTGGTATATCTGAATGTGTAGGTATCTGAGAACATAATTTGCCCGATTGTTTTACTTCACTGTTTTTAACTGTTCTTCTAACTACTGTGCTAGGTCCAATTTGTCTTGTTCATCTTCTTTGGTAAATATTTGGTTTATTTTGGTTTTATTTCCTCTTTTGTTTCCCACAATTCAGTCACCAGGAACTCTGAAGGTAAACAAATCCCTACAGCTTAAAAGCAAAATTTTATTTTATGCTGTGACTTCATGCATTTCACAGACTCTTATAATTCAACCAGATGCTCCATCAGTGCTATTGCTGAGAAAGGTGCTCAGTCTTACTGTGAAAAAATCAGGAGATTCAGTAAATCCATCACTTTCGCATGTTCTGATTGCTGCTACTTCCTTCATTGTTAGGAATGTCTGCTTTTTTTCCTCATCTGAGTGTATTCTATTTAAGTGGTTCTTTCTTGGAGAGATTTAAAGGTCTTTTCATATTCAATATGAAGTGTTTTCTTTACCTGAAATTACTGTATTCAGACTGSCATTTTTCAATTTTCTCAGTCATTTTCCAAGATATCACTTCCATTCTCAAGCCAGTTTAGTATCTGGGATTTTATATCCTCTCAATTTTTCAACACTTTTAGAAATGTACAGGTGTAATACCTGTGAATATCAGCRAGTCAGTTTTTCTGGCACTGAAATACTTCATAGCACTGTAGGATATCCATCAGGACTAGAGGGTACTGGAAACCATCTGAGCTAGGATTTGTCATGGATACTGGTGTTTGCACATGACAGCACAGTGATCATCCTCTGYTCATCTCCAAAGTGCCACGGGGTCAACAAACATTCAGGGTTTGGTAGAATGGACATTATGCTTGGCATGATGCCAGGCAGTGATAAAGGCTGCCTTGACAATAACATTCTTGGAAACATCCTAACTAGCAAGTACTAACCAGCTTGCTCACATTTCTTTTTTTTTTTTTTTTTCCCTACAAGATTGATGGGCTACTAGTTCAGTGCAAATCATTTGCTAAGACTGACTTTTTCTGCTTAGTCACAACACAGTTTTCATCTCATTGACTTATGCTGGTCATAGCCTAAAATGACATAGATAGTGTTCAAGACAGGATTTCAAAAGCATCTTATGAAACTCCTAAGATCTAAATTTGGATACTGAAAATGTTTTCAAACACAGTAGAAAGCAACATTAGAGCATGAAAATTAAGCTGTTAAAAACATAGTTACCTCTTTTCATTTAAAAATCGGACATAAAATATTTGTCTGTTTTACTGAAAGGAGATCTGTGAAGCAGTAGAAGAAGAAAAAAAAAGGAATAATTATCTAAGTAGTATTTGATCTTTTATGGTTTTTTGGTTGGTTTTGGTTTTGGTTTGTTTTTTGTTTGTTTTTTTTGGTTTTTTTTTTTAGGAATAAAAAGAATATTTTAAGCTGGTTTTGAACTCTCCTGGACGCACATTGGTCAAGTGCTTCAGCTTGACTTCAGCATGTAATCATCAAAAAGATCACAGTTTTCTGTAATTCAATCTAAGCTTCTGTGGACACCATGATAGAATATTCTGATAATTTGTCAAGCTTCACAGATTAATAGTTTTGTCCCTGAACATGCAAGCTGGTATCTGTGATGTCTACACTTGAACGCTATCTCAAACAAGACTGTCTGTGCTGTTAAATAGCATCTCAGGGGCAAATCAAAATATCAGTAATCAAGGGCAGTACCTGGAAACGTCAAAATCAGGATTATAAATTAAAAAACTCACACAGCATCTGTCAGTACCATGAAACTGAATGGACACAATGTTGCCTCATAATTTCCACTACATGTCATATCATCACATGGTATTTTACAACCAAGCATTTTTATCCTATATAAAAGAATCAATTAAAAGTTATTATTGTAAATAACTAGGAATATATAAAAAACAAGCGCTTACTTGTCCTGCTTTTAAGGATTTCACTTCAGTTAGCATTGTTTCCTCACTGGGGCTTCACTGTTTTGCTCTTGCATACTTTAGTATCCTTCACGGTTTGCTGATGGTTTTTGTTATAAAGGATTTTACTAATCTCAGCAGAAGACTGGGATACTTGCAAAATTCAAACAGTTACAGAGTTGACTTTCTGCCACTAGGCAGTTCATTTATTTCTTACTAGTCATTGTTACAATTAATGAATTATTTATAACACAAAATTGAAAAGTCAAAATTGCAAGTATTTTCAAAAATACATGTTCAATCTATATGAAAGAAGTTGAGAAATCAAGAAAAAATGTTGATAACCAGAAGATAAGGAAGTTGATTCATTTCACCCTATTTCAGTCTTTCTCTGGAGGCTAAACTAAAGATGCTGGTAACAAAGAGTGCTTTAAAAGCATCACATCACCTTACTCTGCTTCTGATTATGGCAGATGGCCAGAGACACAAGATGGAAGAGCCTTTCTAGCTGTAGAGAGTGAATTCCCACAGATATGAGAGTTGGAAATGGTGTGATCAGACCTACACTGGAGTAAAAGGGCCAAACCCGAACCCCTACTTTCTTCACTGTGTCTTTGCAGAGCGGATCCTTTCCTTGAGTCCTTGTTTGTAATCCAGGAATCTTCCTCTGCCTCCTGAATTGTACCATTTCTACCTAATTCTTTCCAAGTCCTTCAAAAAAAAAAAAAACAACTTTCTCTTCATATTTCTGAAGCTTTCCTTTAATATCTTCTCCCTAATGCCTGCAAGCATCCTACTCTCCTCAACAGCRTTTAACTTGAGCTGAAACCTCATTCCTTGCACTCTCATTTCTTTGCCCCACTCCATGGCCTTTTCCCAGCTACCAATTACTTTTTGGGGCAGAAATTTTTYGGGAAGATGTTGCAGTAACTACTGCTATATGCTGATAACATTTAAGACCCTAATACTCCTCTTTATTCTCATACACCACATCCACTGATGATGCTGTAAATACCATTGTAATTATCAAGGGATAGTCAGTAGATTCTGTTTTCTCCTCCTTGCCATAGTATTTTTTATTAATATTTATTTTGTTTCTTATTTTTTGAATAAGAATATGTCTACACCAAGAACCTCTCTCCTGTTTTCTGCCTTTCTCTGAATAAAGCCCTTATTCAGCGTATTACAGCGTAACACMTTCATACCYTCTTTTTAAACTAGTATAAGCACACACAGCCAGTAAAAAGAGGGCTCCAGTGCTCCCATGGGACTGGAAAGATGCATGGCAAGCCAGACTGTGCAAGCACAGGAGAGAACTCACAAAGAGAGGAGCTATAATAACAGACGAGGAATTAGCCAGGCTGCCAGAACTGGCATGCACACACCAACCTGACAGCACGGTGATGGATTTTCTTTGATCTCAAGGGAGCCGGTCGGCTCATTCTGCATTAGGCAGGGCTCTGCCACCCACAGGGTGGTTCTCCACACGGTGTGCTGCAGGCGACAGTCTCACTGCCCGAGATTTACGAGCTTTCCCTCAGTTACTGCTGAAGCTCTCCAGTTTTCCTTGGCAGCCACAGCAGCTCGATTCCCAGGAYCCGCTTCAGAACAGCTCTTCCTTACTCAACACGTGTCACCCGGGGGAGGCAGGGCAGCCCTCCCCTGCAGCAGGCAGGATGAACTAAATGCCTTTGCCCACTTTTCTTAAAGGAGACCGACACCTGCCGATTACTCTTRATACGCCGATACGAGCCGTGGTTTTGATAAGCCCTCCTTGGGAGCAAAGATCAGAAAGCCTGAGGTGAAGAGGGAAGTGAGAACCAAGCTCCAGCAGGAAGTGAGCGGGCATGGAGGAGGTAAAAGATAAGGGGTCTGTTTGGATCTGGGGTTGCGGTTTTTTTGTTTGTTTTGGTTGTTTGGTTTGTGGTGGTGGTGGTTTTTTGGGTGTTTTTTTGTTTGTTTTTGGTTTTTGGTGTTTTTGTGGTGGTTTTTTGGGTGTTTTTTTGTTTGTTTTTGGTTTTTGGTGTTTTTGTGGTTTTTTGGTTGGGTTGTCTGTTTAAAAAACAAAGCAACAAAGCGAAAAACAAAACAAAACCAAAAGATAACCCCTCCTCCCCCCAGAAAACCCACCCTTGTCTATGTTTTTCCTTTGGAGACTTTTTTTTCCTTTTTAACCAGAGCTGAGCCGTCTTTGGCAAGGGGTGAATTTGCCATCAAGCGCCGCCGCGCCCTGGGACCCCGCGGCTCGCGGTGGGARTGGCCGCCAAAGCCGGCGCTTTCCCAGGCCGATTCCAGCCCACTTCCCATGGAGGGGTGCTGGGAAGTTGTGCAGGAGCAGAGAACCCTCAGAGCTGTTCTCTCCTTGAGGGGGCGGCCTTCAGCCTCTGCTCTCACTCACTGCTGTCCTCCCCTGCCAAGCTCTCAGCTCCCACCTGCCGGCGGAGCTGGTCCGGCCGGTCAGAAATAGGAAAAACAATGTGTGGTTAGGGTTGCAGTGTGTGATAGGGGGAATCAGCAGAGTACAATAACCAACAAGCTGTGCTTTCCTTCCCTTTTAAGTGTTTCAAACCAAACTCCAGGTTTTGGAGGTTATTGTTATTATGATTATTATTATTATTACTTCATAGGGGTGAACGCAAAGCATTATTTACCTCCGGTTTTCCTCCCTGTGTTCCTCACTCTTCCTCTAGCAGCCATGCCCCTAGTTGCTGCTCTTTTAACCTCATTCCTCTTCCCTCTTTCTGTCTCTGATTTTTCGGTTGTGTGCTGCTCTTGTCCTGGCTGGAAGGAAAGTTGYGTGCTCCTAGATGAGTGGTTTGAAGGCAGAAGGCACAATTAGATCATTTAGACCAGGGACTGCTAATCGTAATGTGAAAATGCATGAGGTAATGTACAGCCTAGGGCCAGACCATCCCTTACTGCTGTTGCTCTGAAGGCAGGGTGCTGCTGTGCAGCAGCCTGCCCAGAACAGGGYGGCCATAATAAATTAAAAAATTTGGATTACCTGCCACGAGAGTATTGCTTACTGACAATGCACAAAGCTAAGTGGTAACATAATCATGGTACCAAATAGCACGCATTGATATTTTCCAGGCCACTAAAATCTGTATCCCTTCAGTGAGTGCTGTTGAAGCTGGTTCCCTGAGAGTACAGAATGGAAAAGAAAAATAAAAGAGGGGCTACTGATAATCTCCTGCTTTTGGCATCTTTCTTCCAAGGGCATCTCTTGTATTTTGGTTGATGAGCAGCACCTGCTTCTGGTTCACCAGCTGCAAGCACTGAGAAACTGACTGTGCTCACACCAGCTGGGAGTTTTTAATTTCTTCTCTCTCTCTATCCGCGCTTGTTGCCTCTYCTCTCCTGAACATCTGGATACCTAGAAGCTATGGAACAGAGGGGTCAACAGGTGGAACAGTATGTGGCATATGGTGTGCTGAATGTGCTTCTTCCAGAGCCATAATGCAATATGAAGTTAGCATTTTTAATTGCATTTTAATATACTATTTACTGAGATGAAGCTGTTCTGTAGCATGCTTTTATGCATGGTGGAAAACAAGCATTTATTTTCAGCCAACAGCTAAGCAGAAAGAGACTTTTGTACATCACCAGTAAATATTTCTATACATAATAATTGTAATTCACTTTTTAAATATTTAAATAAGTGTTAAAGAATTTGGGGTTTTGCTCTGGTTTTGCAGCAGTGTGCAGATTATTTCTTTCACTATCTGAAGTTAGAAAAAGAAAACAAGAAGGYAAATTCTTTTGTTGTGTGTAAATACAAGGTTTTTACCTTAATTGACAAGAATTTATTCCAAAATTTTCTGTTGGAGTTGGATCTCTCTTAGCATTTTTAAGAATGAGAAGTTCCTTTTGCTCTGGTGGATTCCCAGTGAGTGGTGGCATTGATAGGCTTTTGGGGATGAGGGTGAAACACGGTATATGCCTGGCTACCATAAATRTTCTGGTAATGAGGAGATATTGTTGAAGTGGAGGTTTGTATATTTTTTTTCTCTGTAAATTTAGCTCTTTTTTTTTTCTTCACTGCAACAGATCAAGAATGACTAATTCTAATCAAGGAATGTATTCAACAAGTGAAATAGTGGAGGATGGRGGCACTGCGTTGCAGAGCCATTGCTGCCATTATATTCAGGTTGGCAAGTTTCTGGCTTCCTGTACTGCTCTGTTATCTCTGTTGAGATGCTGAACAACACCTGAGGAGGAGCAAATCTGATTTAGTGAGGGATTGTCCTCGAGTTGTGAACTTGTGATCTGAAGCTTTATCTGGGTAAAAATAAGCTATATCACAGACAATATGAGGTATAAAATGTTGATGCGGAGTGTACCTCTGCAGCTGCTGCAAAAGAGAGAGAAACAATTTGCCCTTCAAAAAGGGGACCTGCCGCATACTAATTTGGCAAGAGCAATTTCGTTACATATAAGAAGCTAAGAAAAATGTTTGAGTTAATAATTTGCACTGTTTCAATGTCACTTCTGAAAAATGAGGTCCATTTGAGAGTCATATTGGTGTAAAAAGTATTTGGTAGCAATATACATATTTTTACAGACTACAACTTGTATAAAGGGATCATGCCAATATTGCTTAAAAAAAGATAAAACAAACCCAAACCAACAAAACAAAAACGTGCAATGGTGTGACCCTAGCCTGACTTTCTAAGGAGATATGACTCTGCACTGCATTTTGCAATGAAATTACACAGATTTTAGGGCTTTGAACTATATTAATGGCTGTATTTTTGAAGTAGTAGATGAAGTCAGAGTTCATCCTGCTAGAACTCTAGAGAAATTGGTTGCTGAATTTAGTAAATGAGCAAAGGTTGTTGTAGTTTGTTTGTTATTTTTCTTCCCCAGAGTCAAATATYCCTGCAAGCAGTTAATCTGCTCAGCCAGTTTAGTTGATGAACACTTTTCTTCTTATCTCTTAGGGATTTGTTTTCCCAAGGTCTGACATAGAAGTGATTTTATGAAATTGTGTATGTGTCATTTCAATATTTATGTTCACTACTTTAAGTGCACTCAGAAAGCTTGTCAAAGGGAGAAAGAGCTAAATGAATGCCAGCATGTGTTTCTAGTACTCAGACATGTGTAAAAAGCCAGAAAGAAAACAGCAGTATAAAACACACAGTGAATCAAAAAAAAAAAAGTTTTTGCTGGCAGAGAATTTGCCTGTTTGCAGCAGGGAGTAAAGAGCAGCTTTCTGTGCTCAGGAGCAGTGGAAAACTGGTTAGCTGAAGAGGAGGAAATACTGCAGGGCTCAAACTGCAGACATAAAAATCATGTCCCTTCTGCTTTGGTGTTACTTATTTACTTTACTTTTTTTTTTGTTTTGTTTCAAAAGGTGTTTGTTTAAAATTTAGTTCTGTTGAAGACAATAAGTAATCGTGGCTGTTGACTCTGTATTAGGTCACTAACGTAGTGGTGAGAAACAGAATGCGAGGTCTTTGCTTCCAGATGGAGTTTTGCTACCAGGGAAAAATGTGGAGATGTGGGATTTGTTTGTTTGGTTTGTGGTTTGGTTTGGTTTGGTTTTTTTTGTGGGGTGAGGGTGGCAGGGGCAGTGCAATTTGTTTCAGTTTGCATTTTTAAGTCATGCCAGCAGCAGCATGGGCCCGTCTTCAGCAGTGAGCACATGGTGAGAAAGATGTAAATAGTCAAAGTAAAGTTTAGTCATAATTTGGATGAAAGCCAGTGAAAGGTAATACTTACATTATTGGCAGTTTTTGAAGATCTGCCCTTCCCAAAGCATGATGTGATTTTTGAGAAATACAGTTTTTTCAAGAAAAGTCTTTACGCCAGAAGCATCACAAGCTGTTAAGCAGTCATACAAAATGAGTATTATAGTCAAAGAGATACGAATAAAAGTAGCCCAATGTCAAAACATAAAAATAACTGCATTTAGTCRTAAGTGGAAGGAGGTAAAAGAAACCCCAAACAAATGTCTCCCACCCTGGTTATCCCAGCCACTGGATTATATGAAACTGATAGTTTTAGCTCCTTCCACTTTCCACCGCACTGACTCCTGACTTCTCTAGAACACAAATTCAGCAGTTGCTGTATTCAAGTAACACAAAGAACCAAAATGTCAGCAAATAAATAGGGCCCCTCCAAGTAATTGCTCAAGACTTTCTGAATTGTAAAATGTATTACACCAGAGTTAAGATCTGAAAGAAGGGGATGGACAGTAAACACTACAAATAAACACTTATATCTTCAGCACAGGTATGCCTGCCTTTTGAGAAAATGCAATGAAAACAGAGACACAACATGACAGAAGAAAAGAAGGAGGACAGACTAGTCCTTTTATCTCATCTGGATGGCTGAAAAAGCTGCATGGGGGAAACAAAATTGTTTGCAGCATACCCTGTTATTATTTATAGCATCTCTTCTGAAGCACTGAAATAGAGCGGTGGCAGACTTTATACAAATTTTCACAGAATTAACCGGAAAGGGAATCTATAAAAGGCAGTAGCCATGTTGTGCTAGTATTTCAACAACGAGGACTTTGTACTCTGCCTGGAATTTGTGTAAAACCTGCATAGCTGTTCCCATTTGATGGCTGTTCCAGTTTGCTGGCTGCTGCTGGCAGGGATCCCAGTGTGTCCATGCTGGAGAGAGGGGGAAGAGAGAGCAAGAACGGGAGCGAGTTACTGCCAGCTTTCACCCACACGCCTTTTAGAGGATCAGGACTGTTCAGCACCTCCAGGAGCAAGAGGGATTTCGGAACAAGAATAGTTGAGAAGAGGGTTTGTCTTCCACATTTTTAAAAGGGATGGTTTTTTTAATTAGTCCTGATGATCATTTTGTTGTGGCTTACTGGCTTACAGAGGGAATTACTATCTGATGTATTCTTGGATTTCTGTAAGAGATTGCTGATTTTTAGAGGCTTCTGTTAGATTTATAAGTTACATTAGGTTTTCTCATTTAACAGCTAAGGAAACTGGAGAAGCCCTAGGGCCCAGTAGTGGGTTCATCACATCCTAGTGCTGTCAGTGAGAGCTCTGCTTTCAGAAGTAATCAGACCCTAACAGAGGAATGTGTATATGCATATTAAAATTGTGGTGGGTTTTTTCAATAAGTATAGTCATTCATGTAGTCCTTCAGTAAGAGTAGTGCTCCTAAAATGGCTTGCAGTAAATCAGATAGTGCCACAACCAATGGTATCAAGATCTTTTTAATACCACCAGTATGCCTCCTTGGCTCAAGTCCACAGTTTTCCTGAGGGGCTCTACATAAGTTTCTGTCTAAATACCGATGTGCCTGCTGTGACCAGCTGGCTGTAATGCAAGAATCTGTGAGGAGAAAGTGGAAGACAGCAGAGCTGTTGTATGAGCTTGGAAAGCTTATCAACACCTCGGGAAGTCAAGGGGTTTCTTAGATGTTCAGATCTGTCTGGTCCTTTTGCTCCACTACAACTCACAAGGGCTGACCCTCAGCTACTTGGTGTAGACTGAAGATTTTCACTGTAATAGTTTCGGCTTGATCATGTACCACAAGCTCTTTAAATGTAGTGCTGCCTAACAGTTGCTGGGAAGGCTGARCTCTGCCTCTGTTGTGAAAGCACCGTGAAGATACTGCCATGATAGGTGATGACCAGAGCCATCAGTCATTCTTTGTTGTCACAGGTTAATGGCTTCGTGCACTTGCCCTATCATTGCCCCAGCTCTGTCCTATGGGACCAGAGTTCATTGGGGCCTCGGGGGAACTGCATCCAGGCTGTGACAGTGAAACACTGCTACACTGCCATCTCAGAAAGATTTGAGATCGTAATAGTAAGTCCCCGTGGAGTTATCAGCAGCTGGAAGCAGGCCAGACCTTGCAAAACTGCATGCAAAATCACCAGAACTGCTGGGCTCTGATTTATTTTTTTTTTTTTCTTTTTCACCAGAATTTATATGACCAACTATGAAGCTGTTTCATAAAATGGAAAACTATGAAGTTTACCAGGGAAAACAATGGTAAGAGAGACATTCACTGGGGCTCTTTCCTGGATTTTAGGTGTCATGCTTAAGAAAATGAAAGCAGATAATCTCACTTTTCCCCTGCTACCACCCCCCCAGCTTAATGAGAATCTAAGAGTAGCTAATACAAATTTGGGTCTACTGGTATTTCAAGACCTTTTACCCTACTTTTATAAGACATAGAGGGTTAGGAGTATGTATAATATATAGTATAGTATGTTCACTATGCATTTATCACATTGTGGTACCTATGAACTAGCAATCAGAAGATGTGTTCTAGCTTATGTATTTTACATCTGTAAGCTTCCATTGCAAACACCTTGAACAACTAAAACGTGCAAAGATATTCTTAGGGTACTCTAGGAAGATAATCAAGTTTAAGCCTGTTGCTGCACCTTGATTTTGCAGATGGTCCCATGGTTTAAGAAGCGCTTTCCAGACACTGTGTGTGGCAGTGGGTGCAGTAAATGCCACAGTCAAGCCGTTGCCATAATGACCAGGGTGACTCCACACCAATCACCTTTGTACTCCTGTCCCACTCGTTCCGGGAACCTTAACAGGAGCATCCTATACCCCCGTCCAAGGGGTGCCTTGGGGCACTTGTAAGTATCCAACCACTCATTCTACTGGGAATGTCTGCAGAGATCAGTGCAAATGGCAGTAAAGAAATGCAGACACAAAATTCCTGTGTGAATAAATAATAACAACAACAATAATAATAAATAAGAATAAAAGGCCCAGAAAATGATACCAATAGTATAAAACTCAAGGACTTCTGTACATATGCAGGAGCTCCATCTGCTGGCACTCTTTGGTTGCTGTTTGCACCTATAGTTAGTCCCCATAAAACTTGGAGAACAGTAGTTTAAAGTCTATTGTAAAGCTTACAATTGTTTTTTTTTTTTTTAAATATTACCTCTTTTCTTTTGCTTTTAGGAGCTGCCTAAACATTTGGCTAACTTTATGCTTGTTTCCAAGAGCCTGTGTATCAAATCCTTCAAAACCTAACTTCTTGCTGATATTGGCTGATGATCTTGGTATTGGAGATGTGGGTTGCTATGGCAATGATACAATAAGGTATGAAATTAATTATCCCTTCTGGGTGAACTTCGTTTAAAAAAATGCTGATGATACTTAGCATTAAAATTCATTATTAATTTATTCGTTTATCTAGATATACCTCTTTTCAAACTACGTACAAAATGAATGTTCTACAATAATTCCTGCTGGAGTCATAATTATACAGGCATGCTTGAGAAACTTTCTGGGACTTAAAACCTTCCAAATGTGTCTGTGCACTGTACTTGTCAGGCATGTGTATAATAAGTAAATGTCCACAATTCTGGGGATGAAATATGAAGGAATGACATTAGAATTTAATATCAGTTAACAACTCTCGTAGACTTTTTATGAAATGACAGGTCAGTGCATGTGATACACTTATCCYTAGTGCAGTTACCAATCTGTATATAGATTGATTGAGAGAATGATGTGTCTTTGTTCTAGCCTATTATTGTCTTGGATGTTGTGTTGTGAACAGACTCTTTTTCCCTATGCTGTGTAGGATTTTGGTATGGGTTATACCTGAGATACCTTGTCTTTTTTTCCCTCCTTTTTTTTTTGTTATTAATAAAAACACATATACCCATGGAAAACTCATTTCTAAGGAGCCAAGAGATATATATATCTCAAAAATATATATAAAACACAGAACTTTTCCCAGCTGAGTTGTAGGTAAACAGATTTTTGTAAGTTTGATGATATTCTCAACAGAACTAGGAGGAGCGATATGCCATGAATTTCTGTGTAATAGACTTTTATCAGAGGTGGGATTTTTCTCTTTAGGACCCCTAACATTGATGGCCTGGCAAAGGATGGAGTGAGACTTACTCAGCACATTGCTGCAGCAGCTGTCTGTACTCCAAGCAGAGCCGCTTTCCTGACTGGCAGATACCCTATCAGATCAGGTTGGGCCTCTCGCCGATGGTTTGCTGCAGTTGGTCTAGTCAGTGTTGATATTAAAAATCCCCTTAAATAAACCATTTTAAAGAACAGTTAATCTTGGGATTTGGAGTCTCAGTGAGATGGGCAAAAAATAGAGATGACTAATGATTGATTTCTATGGGAAAATCCCCATATAAAACACATTTAATGTGGCTAAATGACAACACAGAAACGGATGAAAATCTAAACAGTACAAAGCACCCAGAGGTAGAAAAATGAAGAGGAAAATTGTGTAAATGTTGTATGTACGGTGGCACTGGGATTATTTTAAATGTAATATTTTTAATATCCTGGCAAACTTTTTCCACAGTGAAACGTGTCAGACTGTAGAATAGTTCTCAGCAATTGTGTTTTAAAATAGATTTACTTCAGCCATGTAAATTTATGACAGAAGACTTCAGCCACTGCATATAGCAGTAATAATCAGTGTAGCTTCAGATGTGCTTCTGACTCGCTTAAGGAGAAATGTAATCATTAACTCTACATTTCAGAAGTGTGTACCCCTAACTCTGTAAGCCTTTTGTTCTAAGATAAAACTTTTTTTTTTTTTTAACATCATACTTAGATAGAACTTTGATTGTAAGAGGTTACTTAATGTCCGGAGGTAGGTGTCTTCCTGCCATTTTCAGACACCCCAGCACAGCTGAGGCATCTGGATTGGAGTAGCATATAATGACATGGAACTTGGAAAAGACATCATTCTGGAGGTCAAGCAGAATATCCTAGGGCATAGGAAATGGTTTATAAAGAGGCACTAGTCTTAGGCAGCTGAGTCCCGTTCATTAGAAAGCGCAGTCTGAGAAGACTGAAAATGTGAAACCTGGCTTGTTTTATTTTAAAGGTTATTGTTCCTCTCTAGGCATGGCATCTAGCACTCAACGGCAGGTTCTCTTCTGGAACGGGGGTTCTGGGGGGCTCCCACCAAATGAAACTACTTTTGCCAGAATACTCTACCAGCAGGGTTATTCTACAGCACTTGTAGGTATGAGACAAAGAAACTTGTTGTCTTTTTCATTGCTTGTTATTCTAATTAGGTTGCTTCTGTAAATATATTTTTTGTCAAAATGTCCAGGATCGTTAAACTAGATTTTCTTGCATGCACAACTTTCAAAATCAGCAGGGTTTTTAGAACACAATCCACAAGTCCCMGTGTCAGTACAGTGTGTCTGGTAAATCCAAAATGAGGTGTATGGAATACGTAAATACACATTGCAAATAGAAGTAAATTCATTGGAAAGAATCTTGTTTTCCCAGTACAGGTTGCTTTAGGATGAACCAACAGAGATATTCACTGGCGTATTAGAGCAGAAAAATATTGTCTGCCAGTTGGAACCAAGACACCACAGTGGTCTTCATTATATCAATTTCAGCACAGTGGTCTTAATTATATTGACTTCAGCAAGATTTTTAACACTGTTTCTCACAACATCCTCGTAGGCAAACTTTGGAAGTATGGACTGGATGAGTGGACAGGGAAGYGGGTTGAGAGCTGGCTGAACAGCAGATCCCAGAGGAATCAGTGGAACAGGGTCTAGTTGTCACTAGTGATGTCCCCAAGGGTCAACACTGAGCCCAGTATTGTTTAACTTATTCATCAGTAATGAAGATAATTAGGGGACTGAAGCATCTCTCATAAGAGGAAAGGCTGAGGGAGCTGGGCCTGTTCAGCCTTGAGAAGAGATGGCTGAGAGGGAGCCTCATCAATGTCTGTCAGTATCTGAAGGGATGGTGCCAAGAGAGTGGAGCCAGGCTCTTCTTGGTGGTGCCAAGCAGTAGGACAAGAGGCAAGGGGCAGAGACAGACGCACAGGAAGCTCCACCTGAACATAAGAATGAACGTCTTTACTGTGCGGGTGACACTGCAACAGATCGTCCAGAGAGGGTGTGGAGTCTCCCTTACAGGAGATATTCAAGAACCATCTGGACACAATTCTGTGTGATGTGCTCTGGGATGACCCTGCCTGAGCAGGGAGGCTGGACCAGATGACCCACTGTGGTCCCTTCCAACCTTACCCAATCTGGTGGCTGTAGTTTCTGTTATTTAAGCATTCTGCTGATTATCACAGTTATGATGTCCCTTAATTTCTGCAAGTGTATTCTGTCAAAAAGCTGAAAGAGTCCCATTGACTTCAGTGGATCTTATATCAAAATACATGCCCCCAAAAAAAGAGAAAATCCTGGTAACTCATTGCTAATTTTGCCTGAACAGTGATTAAAGGCTGTGTCATTGAATCACCTCTCATTTTTAAACTCTTTATACTCTTTTGTAATGTGCTTAATTGTAATTACTGTGCTTTTCACACCTGTGCTCAGCTCCACACCCTGAGATGTGCATTTAGTTCCTAAAGTGAAGCAAGTCTCGGTGACGTACTGACTTCACACACTGCTCACTGCAGTCTGATGCAGCTTATAGTGTAAACCACATTCATATACACAAGTGAAGTGCAGGACAGGTCAGCACTTGTCAGAAGTTATTTGTCTTGGTAATAGCCCTAAGCCCATGGCTATAGGCTGTTCTTCACTGTCATGGTAAGTACATTGCCCTGTATATGACTTCAGTAAGGTTCATTATCAGTGTATAACATATTCTGCTATGTCCAAGTGTACTGGATAATTGTAACAGCCTATTTCTGCTACTCATTATAGAATGAATATGGTCACACAGAGACAATACGTGCACCTTCTTCCTGAAATTTGTTCCTGGATTGTGAAGGTCAGATAGAACTTGTGTGTAAAATAGTTCATAYTTTTGCACTTAGCTCTTTCGTTTGGCACAAGGGCTTCTCAGTTTTTCCCTATCAGGTTATACGTTAATGCATGGCTACTTCATCATGTGGAAAAAAAATAAGCACCAACTATTGCAACCATATTTGTTCTTACTCTGGGAGGTGTCTGAGCTGGACCATTGCCCTGCATGGAATTTAAACAGATAGGTGAGGAAAAGCAGCTGTTCTAGACAGATAAAGTGCCAATGCACTATTGCTCCCTGAGTCTGTCCCCACTCCATACCAGCTCCACCCTTGGCTTCACCTTAACTGAGAAATACAGGCAGACACACCCTAGGGTTGTAATATTGGATTTAAGATCTTTGTTTTTTATTTCCAGGGAAGTGGCATATGGGTATGAACTGCAAAACCCACCGTGATCACTGCCACCATCCTTTAAATCATGGGTTTGAGTATTTTTATGGTATGCCTTTTACCCTTGTGAATGAGTGCCAAGGCACAGATGACCCTGAATTGGCCAAGTCTTTGCAAGATACGTATTGGTTTTACACTCAGATGATCATCCTTGCAGTATTTACTCTTGTGATTGGAAAACTTGCCAATTTATTCCCAGTAAAATGGAAAATAATCATCTGTCTGGCCATCTGTGGTCTCCTTCATTTCATCTCCTGGTTCTCCAGCTATGGTTTCACCAAGTACTGGAACTGTATCCTGATGAGAAACCATGATATCACTGAACAACCAATGAACCTACAAAAAACTACTTCTAATATGCTGAAGGAGGCAATTAYATTCATTGAAAGGTAATCAGCAGAGGTGAGGAGCAGACCAGGGGGGAAGGGAGTGATGCAAAGGGGTCCTGGCCAAATACTGTGCCTTCTGCCAGTAGGAACAGGAAAATGATCCTGGGGTGGTGAATGGACTATCATAGAAAGTGTCATATGAAGTTAATGTTTTACAAACAGGAGAGTGATAGTGAGTTTTGTTTAGTTTTGCGGTTTTGTTTCTTTTTTTTCCCCTAAGGTGTCCTTCATTTACTATCRGTAACCTCGACTGGACTTGAAAAAACCACTAGGTCTTTAAAAGTATTCATGTGTTAAGTCTGGGCATATCCATTTTTCTGTCAGGGTTTAGGGGTCGTGTGTTTGTTTTTTAAAGGAAATTTGAGGTAATACAAATCCCTTCTCTAAAACTTTGAGCATWGGTAATGTCAGATTCCTAGGATATCCTACCTGGCTTGATGTTGAAGGGATATGGTTTTGCTGTGGGTGAAACCTAGTGATATCACCTACTGTGAGTGATATTGGCCTCCTCCATGAGGGCACCTCGGATGCTCAGTGACACACATCCATGTTTGAGCTTAGGCAAGTGAGTCCTGTTCTCCTTGCTGCCAAGAATGTGTCAATCTTTTGGCTATGACCTCTTCTAGTTCTTTATTTAATGTTCTACACCTGTCTAATTTGGAACTGGAAAAAGAAAGGGCCCATTACTGTTTTGGTCTTAATACAGAGCAAACATCTTTGAGGGATATGGTTTTATCCCCTCTGTCTCCCAAAACCTCAACACTGAAAAGATGTCAAAAACCAAAAATCTTTTTGGTTAGATCACAACAATAATAATATTAATTGAGATAGTAACTGCAATACCACTGTTATATTTTGGTTTGTGTGACAGTTTGAAGAGAAATGACTGTTGTTTTCTTTTATTTCAGAAACAAGCACAGACCATTTCTTCTCTTTGTTTCCCTTTTACATGTTCACACCCCTCTCATTACCACGGAGAGGTTTCAGGGAAGAAGCAGGCATGGCCTGTATGGAGATAATGTAGAGGAGATGGACTGGATGGTGGGTAAGTGTTGGTCTTGAAAGAAATTCTTCATTCAGTTGAATGTGGAAAAGATATTAAAGGGGTGACCACCAAACTCCCTTCTGGCACATGTAAAAATCAGTGAACTCACCTTAGTTACACAGTTGGTTTCAGAGATTGCCATACCATAACCATACAATACCTCTTTTTTATTTTCTTAAGATGAAAGCTTAAACTGTCCTTATAAGGATTTGTTCTTTATCTTTTTTTTGAATGGCATGCTTCTGCACTGAAGTGTTACATGCAGTCAAATAACCAAATGTGTCTCTGATCATGTTGTTAGTCAAAATGTATGACGTTTCTCCAGCTCTGGTCTTAGAAGATGTGAAGAGTATTGCTGCTGAATATTACTTTGTATGGTGGTTGTTTTGTGTACTTATTCATTTTTGTCAAAAAAAATAGTACATCAGAACCYTCTCATAGCCAGAAGTCCAAGTTAGAAAGCTATGGAGTTTCACTTAATAAATTGTGTGAAGTCAGTGATAACTTACTTAGGTCGTAATCTAGGCTCTTGAGTACCAATCAGGTTAAATTTTTGATTGGTTTAATTAGGTTTAAAACCCCAAACTTAGTTTTTCCTTTTCCATGAGAGGGAGAGAGATAGCTACTGTTTGTATTTAGTCAAAAGTGAAGACCCTATTAACAAAGTAATTGCCTCCTGTCAAGGTCACGATTCAATCCCTGAACCTTTTTTCCCCCCAATAACCATGTCTACAAAACTGTAATTTGAGAGGAGCCTGACTGCTTTCAATGGGCAGGCTGAAAACTCCTGCAAGATCCAGTTGAACCAGAGGACTCAGCCATGCTCCTCTGTCCTGTTTTGCCACCGGTCATCTTCAGACATAGGCTGTGTAAGCAGAGCTGGACAGCAGAAGTCAAGATGTAAGGAACATGTAGTTGAAACTGGATAGCAGCTAGTGAGGACAGAACTCTCCAGAGTAGGATAGCTCTTGATTTGGGGTCTAATTCAGAACCAATATGCCTAGACTCAGTATAAACACTTTTTGGGAGAAGGTTTTGTAGGTAAGGTCAATAACTAGTTTCACCAAGGAGAGACAGGAAGTCTGTAAAGGAAAAGAGATTGAGCAAAAGTGCTGGTCACTGGCTTGTGGTTTTTTCTTGTGCAGTTCAGTTTCTGCTGCTGCTTCTGTAGGTATGGAAGCTGTTCTTGGCAAATATCTTTGATGCAGAAGACGATGAAGACAATTAATTGAAGATAAATCACATTCTATATAAACATTTGATGCGATCAGTACTGAAAAGATTCCTTATGAACTTAGGTTTGAATTACAGTCTGTGTAGTTTTTACCACTGACATCAGGAAATTATTTTGGTTGATAGTTTGGTTGATGCAGCGTGGTCTCAGAGTCCTTGTTCAGTTCCTGGTGAGGCACAGCAGTTTTCTGTGGTTAGTAATCAGAGCAGCACTATTATTTAAGCTTTTCAAGATGTTTGAGGCTACATAGTGAAGACAATTCTTGATGCAGAATCTACAGAATAAAGCTGACAGAGTGTTTTGAGTAGCTTGAATAAAAGTATCACTCATTTATTTTCCAATTGGTTTTATAAAAAGTTTTATAAACATTTATCAGCTTTCTCTTGGGCTCTTATTATTTCATGGAATTATAGAATATGCTGAGTTGAAAGGGACCAATCAGGATCATCAAAGTCCGGCTCCTACCCTTGTGCAGGACACCCCAGGAATGACAGCGTGTGCCTGAGAGTATTGTCCAAACAGTTCTTGAACTCTTGTCAGGCTGGTGCTGGGACCASTTTCCTGGGGAGCCTGTTCCAGTGCTCAACCACCCTCTGGGTGAAAAACTTTTTCCTGGTATCTTACTTAAACTTCCCTGAGCACAGCTTCTTGTCATTTCCTTGTGTCCTGTCACCAGTCCTGAGAGTGAAGAGAACTTGCCCCTATATTACCCCCTCATGAGGATGTTGAAAACTGCGAAGAGGTCTCCCCTCAGTCTCCTCCAGGCTGAACAGACCAAGTGACCTCAGCTGCTCCTCATACAGCCTCCCCTCAAGGCCCTTCATCATCCTCATGGTCCTCCTTTGGATGCTCTCTAATAGCTTTGTACCTTTTTCATATTGCGGTGCCCAAAATCGCCCCCAGCACTCGAGGTGAGGCTGCCCCAGTGCAGAGCAGAGCGGGACAATCCCCTCCCTTGCCCACCTGGCGATGCTGATGCCCCTCAGGACAGAGTTGGCCCTCCTGGATGCCTGGGCACTGCTGGTTCATGTTCAACTTGCCATCGAGCAGGATCCCCAGGTCCCTTTCTGCAGTGCTGCTTTCCAGCATCTCCTTCCCCAGTGTATACACATAACAAGGGCTGCCCTCTCCCAGGGGCAGAATCCAGCAGTCTCACTTGTTAAACTTAATATGGCTGGTGATTGCCCATCCCTCTAATTTGTCAAGCTCTCCTTGCATTGAATATGGTAGATCATAACAAAGCTTATTCAGGCAAATGGAAAGACTCAGTCTTCACTGAATTTGGAGTCAAGACCAAAAAAATCTGACTGCATCTCCTGATGTAATTATGATGTTTTGCTTTGTTTATAGGCAGGCTTCTGGATGTTATTGACAAAGAGGACTTGAAGAACACCACATTCATTTATTTTGCATCTGATCATGGAGGATTCTTAGAGGCTCACAGAGGAAATTCTCAGTTGGGTGGATGGAATGGGATATACAAAGGTAAAATTTTAGTAGTGTGTACATGCGTAAGACTTCCTCTTAAAAAAAAAGAATGATAGAGAAAAATATATCCAAACAGACTATATTTAATAAACTATGTGATGGGATTATAATCTTGGATTGTAGGGCTGAAAAAAAATCAGGGCATCTGCTATTCATGGGGCTGGGGCTGAGTAGAGAGGCAGGATCGCTTCCCTCGACCTGCTGCCAATGCTCTTACTAATGCACACCAGGGTTCCCTTGGCCTTCTTGGCCCCAAGGGCACTGCTGGCTCATGGAGAGCTCGTTGTCCACCTGGACACCCAGATCCTTCTCTGCAGAGCTGCTTTCCAGCAGGTCAGACCCCAGCCTGTAATGGGACATGGGGTTATTCTTCCCAGGGTACAGGACCCTGCATTCGCCTTTGTTGAATTTCAAAAGGTTCCTCTCTACTGATTATCTGTGTCAACAATGGCAGATATCATGTTTATTTTCTTAATATAGTATTCCAGTTTCTCACCCACCATGTAGAAGTTTCTTCTAGACTTTCTATGGCTGGCTTGCAACACAGTGACAAAAGCTCTAGAGAAATGAAGATTTATGGTATCTCTTGTATGTGCTCCCTCCAGATTACTAAGCCTTAAAAAGCCACTCTGGCATGTATAATGAAGTCTGAAAGCTGCATCCATCATCTTTCCCTGTAGAAGAGTCATGTGCCCCTTGACCTTCTCAGCATCACAATGCACATTGTCTAGCACTAAGTTACTTGATGAGCCACACAAGCAATGTTTGATACAGCTGGGATGCACCCGCACACAGTCCTAAACGCGAAATTAGCCTTTAGTTCTTGTTATGAAGTTTCCATGCCAGTAGCAGATGCAAAAAGGCCAAGAGGCTCGCTTGAATAGCTTGGAGTCTGATCTAAGGAATTCACTTCCACTAGCTGAACATAAGGATATTAGTAACAGGAGAGTCCAGAGGGGAAAGAGAAATGTGATTAGGGAGGGAGTTCAGTATGAGAGGACRATGATGAAATGATGCCTGCTTAGAGAGAAGGCAAGAGGGGATACAATATCAATTTAGATATCAATAATAGAAAGACATAACTATTTAAGTCCACATACAGCAGAACAGGGGATATCCCAGTGAAACTAACTAGCAAGATTAAAAAATGCAGTTTAATTAATAAATATCTGTAAAACGCACTCTTGCTATTGGGAACTGCATATTAAAAACAAGCAGATAAATAAGCCACACGTACAAATAATGAGAAGAGCCACTACTGAATGACAGTGTACTCTTTTCCATAATTTAGTGTTTTCATTAAAGTTACATGAATATTCTAAAAGTTTTAAAACCTTTTATTATACATGTGCAACGAACATCTGATATCTTTTATTCTTTTAGCTTTTTTGACACTTCTACCCCTTCTGTAACAGGTGGAAAAGGAATGGGAGGTTGGGAAGGAGGAATCCGTGTTCCAGGGATATTTAGATGGCCAGGAGTGTTACCTGCAGGCAGAGTTATCGATGAACCTACAAGCCTTATGGACATCTATCCTACAGTAGTTCAACTGGCTGGAGGGGCAGTGCCTCAGGACAGGTACAGAGGTGGCTTCATAAACCATATTGCTTCTCTTTTTTTATTTAAACAGAAGCTGACTGTGTCATGCATCCTAACAGCCACAGGTTAAATTCTCTTTGTTTCCAAGCCAGGCAGTTCTCTAGCTTTCTTTCTGCACAGCTTTCCCCATCTCATCTGCTTATGCGGAAAAGGCAAAGAAAAAAAGCATATGTGTTATCAAGGGTCATTTAGGTAACTCAGCCCTTCTGTCACCAAAAGGCAGCTTGGTTGATTTGGGTCACTAGGATGACTGTGAAAAAAACCAGACTTCTCAAAAAGACACATGAAAGTGTGGGTGGCTAAGCCATTTCAGCAAAAAGCATAAAAGTACTGGTAGAGTGTAACTAAACCAACTATTAGATAATTCAGGAAGTGGCTTCTTTTTTTAATATTTTTACAAAGCCTGCAGCTCACAGAGCTGTCGGCGATTTCCGTTTCAGGTAGCAAAATTAAAACCTGTGAACTGTGCCTTCACTATTGTTATCACTTCCAGGAAAATTACAGTAATGGTGACTGATCTCCCCTGGCAGGATGTGTGAAGTAGCTGTAAATGCAAAAACTTCTAGTAACTGCTAATTACTGGTGTCCACCCATTCACCCAATTAAAAATCTCAGGGCTCATTAGCTAAACAGTACCTTGGTTTAGTGATGACACTTGAAATCCTAATGCTGCACACATACAGAGTGAGTACTGCTCATGCTTCAGCTGCAGACTTAAAATTCTTGAGCTGTCTGGTGACTCTGGTCCTCTCTGTCAGGGTCGTGGACGGGCACACCTTGCTGCCCCTGCTGCAGGGGACAGTGCAGCGCTCCAGGCACGAGTTCCTGTTCCACTACTGCGGTGTGTTTCTGCATGCAGTGCGCTGGCACCAGAAGGACAGTGAGTATGAACATCCCCCTCCTGCAGGTCAGAGATGATGTAATGTCCTCTAGCTTCCCATAGAGTATCATGTAAAAATGTACATACACACATACACACCCCTATATATATACACACACATAYATTTATATATAGAGTATGTTCATTGTCTCACACTCTCAGTTCTTCTGCAAGGCCTCGTTGTTGGCTGTCCTGCCTTGCCTGAGATGAAGGGGTTTGCTTCCTGGGAGGTAGAGCTTCAAGAATCTCTCAGTATTCTTAGAGATATCTGTTTCTCTGTGATGCACACCATCTTTTGTGAACACAGAAAGTTTCTGGGGAGAGAAAGCTGTGTCTGACTGCCCCAACTCCTGGAAAATATTCCTGCTGAACAGTCATGCCACACTTCCTTAGCRAAAGGCTAAATACATACTCGAGTCAAGTGGGGCATTTGAAGAATAGCTTTTCAGGTTCTCCTGCTGTTCTCACCTAACTTACGTTGCTTGTTCTTCTAAGCTATGTAAGTTCTACTTAAGTAGCTGTGCATACAATATGCAGATGCAAGGTGGATTTTGTGGCATTTCATGCTCCGATGAAGCCATGTGCACATCTAGATTTCTTATGCATGCCTTTCTACAATTTTTCCCATTGAACTTCAACTCTTCATGGCAAGGGGCCTAAAAACAGTGACATGGTCTGCATATAAAAGACCAGCCAATCAAATATGTAGCTCAGCTCTCAGCCAGGCCAAAAATTTTGATTCTTTGCTCCAACTGCAGTTTCTTCTGACTGGGCTGATAGACTTTTTAGAGTCTGTTTCAGCTCATTTACAAGTATGTCACACTCATATTACATATTTATTATCTGTTTATATCTGTCTGTTGATCAGCCTAGATATGAAGCCATTGTGTCTTGATGTCACCCAGGCAGGACCCATCCTTTAAGGCCTTCACTGAAGCCAGATGAATCCTTTGTTTATATGTTAAGGAGACCTTTCCTTTACCTCTGCACCATAAGTCTTACTAGTGACAGTCAATTTCTTTCTGCTCATTAAACTGATTGATTGTTACGAGATGGATTTGAGAGATGTTTGGATTGAAGCAGCAGGTTTCCTTTCCCTTGGATATATTAAATTAACACACTGCCCTGACATGCACATGCATCCTTCAGATTCTGTCAGAGCTACTTCAGTAGCAAATTGTATATCCCTCTTTGACTCTTGGAGGTGAGTGAAACCCCCACTGCTTTATCAGCACTGATTTCTACTACCTTTTTTTTTTTCTTTTATCCTTCTGTAACCCAGCTGTCTACTCAGCTCACCAGCACAGGTTAATTAAAATCAGCCTCACTCTATCCTTCAAAGTGAACTAACAAGGACCTGGCTGTCTCTCACTCTACAACTCCAGCAATTATTTGCAGCTGTGAAAAGTGMATGTTAAAATTTAGCAGAATCAGAACAATTCTCCCCAGACATCTACACTCACTACTCCAAATTGCCATACAGTGTATAAGCTATAAAGAATTCAGCTCAATTATTTATGGAAAAGAATGACTACTTTGTTCAGTTTTTCTGGACACRGATCACAAATTCCTATGTACATCTAGATAAGTCCATCTGTCCATCTCATGTTTATCTAATAAATGGTTATTTTAGCAATATCACAACAGCACTCCAACTAGAGCCAGATACTCAGAAAAAATGCATGTTCCAGAGAGTGCTTGTTTAACTCCTTGTAACAAATATCTGTGTATGCTACCTGGCCAACAGACACAAGAAGCAAATCCCACGCTCTGGACRCTCAGATATCACAGAGGATGCTTGCACTTCTGTCACAGGACAAATATCCTTTTAGTAACAAGACAGGGATAAGCTTAAGGATGCACAGCACATCCAGCCAGCAGCAAAGCAAATACTCAAACAGACCTAAGGAGTATCTGTCTGTCCTTAGTAAGCTGTCAGAAAGTTAAAAGATTTCAGCTTTATTTCCAGATCCATGATATTCTGAGCTGGAAGGGACCCAGAAGGATCATCAAGTTCAACTCTTAAGGAAATGACCCATCCAGGGATTGAACCCACAACCTTCGCATTATCACCACCATGCTCTAACCCTTTTTCTTTCAGAAATCCACATTCTTTTTTTCTTTTTTTCACAATTTCGGAAATGGAGATATCTAACATTTATCTTCATTTTCTTACACCAAAACATTTCAGAACCATTGAGACAACATCCCTCCATAAAAGTGCAGAAGCAGGATGTGGAAACTATGAGGCGAAAAGAAAGAGCCAGAGCCAGCCAGCTAGCCAGCAACTGGATATTTTAAGCTTAAGATATTACCTAAACCTTAATATCTTTTATTTGTTTACCTTCACTTTTTAAGAAGTTTTAAAATTTTATTTATTCACAAAATATTGTTCTAGCAGTAGAGACAAGACAGAGACTGAAGAATAAAGCTGCATGCTCCAGACATAAAGAACAACTCTGGACACAAGAGAARAAAGGAAGAAAAGTTCAGCTGACTCCATTGAACCAAAAAGAAAATTCCATGTAGGAACAATGCAGTTGTCAGGTCTTTAATGCTTTGAGCACAGAAGTGGCTCCAAGTGGTRAATGTCCCCTTTCTTCTTGTCTCCTTTTTCAGATGTAGTATCTAATTGCTGTCTTCTTGCTGGGCACATCCTCACCTCTGAGTTCAGTGTAGTGCTTTCTAAGTGTGGGGTAAGGAAGAGGAGAGAAAGAAGGAGGGAGGGAGAAGTAAAATGTCCTGATGAACTGCATTCAGATGTAGTCCTAGTAATTTACCACTTTTTCACTGCAAGTTACAAACCTATGCTTATCCCATGGTCAGTGCAAGAGCCTGGTGAAGTACAAGCTCTGAAGCTGCGAACTATTTGCCTTCTTCATGTTAGCTTAAAAACTAGACTCCAGATTTTATTGTTTTAAAGGCCTGCAATTACCACCCTTTTTGGAAGTGTGCTGGAACATGAGCAGAGAAATAAGCTGTGGTCAGTTTCTGCCTAAATGTACTTCTTCACTCAGACGTACAGAGCCAGAAGAGCCATCTACCAATACTTAGACCCAGAAATTGGGGACTACATTTTCCATTTCCCCCTGTCCAAGAGGCATGAAAAGTTTTAAAGGGGAACAAGAAAGTGGCAGACTCTGTCTGTGCTGAAAATATTGGGCTAACCATGCATATACTGCACATGGTACCCAGAGCCAAGGTGCACCCATGAGCCACAAAAAATATCTGAATCCCTGCCAGCTTCCACAACACCTTTTCCCTGTATGCGACAACCATGACATAAGCTTCCCCTTGGAACAACAAMGCAGATCACTTAAACATGAGCCAACCTCTCAGGGACCACCCCCCAGCTCCTAATGACGTTAAGCTGCTCAAATGTGCTTCTTCTGTGACAGGTGGCACCGTATGGAAAGCTCATTATGCTACACCAGTATTTCAACCAGAAGGCTCTGGGGCCTGTTTCAGAAGAGGAATTTGCCCATGTTTCGGGGATGGTGTAACCCATCATGACCCTCCTCTGCTGTTYAATCTCTCACAAGATCCGTCTGAGGCAAATCCTCTATCAGCTGACACTGAGCCCTTGTTTGATGCTGTAACGAGGAGAATAAGAAGAGCTGTGGAAGAGCATCGCAAGACTCTGACTCCAGTCCCACAGCAGCTGTCTCCTTACAATAATATATGGAAGCCATGGCTGCAGCCATGCTGTGGGACATTCCCGTTCTGTTGGTGCCATGAAGAAAATAACAAAGAAKATAGCATAGTTTAATACCACAATTAAAGTGTGGTTAGCTTTAAAGAAATTGATAATTTTTCACATTCACATGACTACAGTCAGAGAGAGATTAGAGATAAAGGTTAAATTACACTGGAATAACTAAAAGGGACATCAGTGATTGTTTTTGTTCAACCTTTTCTCTTACTCATGGTAATTTAGTAAGGCTGTGGTTTAAAAAAAAAATTAGGGGTCATCTGTGTAATCTACACCTCAAGTGAATAATTCAGGATTAAATATCAAATAACTGAAAGAATATTTCTTTCTTTACTGATTTTCAATTCAAACAAATGATGACTGATAAGAAAGCAAATGTTTAATAGCAGATCTTTGTATGTGAAATATGCTTGTTAAGACAACAGGACTGAGCCCAAGAGGGTATCCCTATTCAGGCCTTATCTTTTTAAGGAAAAATAACCTGTTGCACAAAACTGAGAGGATGATGACAATGAAAAAAATAATGAAAAATTAAATTACACATTTAATTTGGAACCACACCAAAATGCATTGGCTTCTCAGAAATAAACACCTACTAATTTACAGCAGGTTTTTGCCTCATCATYTGTACATTCGTCTATCATGTAAGAATTCCCAGGGAAAACTGAACTGACATGTATGTTTTAAAAATTACATAGCTAAAGTTAGCATCTCAGGATCAGTAGCAAAGTACCTAGCTATTCTGAAATGTTAAACCACAACAACTCCTACTGACGTGTTTTCCATGCAGTAAGTTGTCTCACTTGTGAGAGCATTGAAAATCATCACCCCCCTGCCTTGTGAGGGTTGCAAAATTTGTGACCTATCTGTGCGACCAATTCATAAACCTGCAGGTCCCACCTGAGTGACAATGCCTCTGATTTCATAGGAGTGCCATTATGCCTCCTGAAAAACATGCTTTGTTTTGTGAAAAAACACATTGTTTTCAGTAGGAGGTGTGTCGTGGTTTGACCCGAACTTGTGGGCAGTTCCTCAAGCCAATCGCGCTTCTCTCAATTTCACATATTTAAACCCTGTAAGAGGCGGGTTTTTGGGGAGGAGGAAGAAGTTTTTTTTTCTGTTCCGGTTTTTGTGAGCAGGAGAAAAGAGGAGAGAGAGGAGGGGTGGACCCTCAGAGCCCANTTAAAAATTCACCTCACAGACTAATTGCTTCTGTGTTCAGGTTATCTTCTCCAAGCCAAACAAGTGTCAGCACTCTCTACAGTCACCAGGGAAAGAGAGGGAATTAAAATATCTAATCCTCTCTTGCTGCCCTTAGGTTAAATAAATTAATCTCTCAAGATATAATCCTAACCATGCTCTTGCAGGGTTTTTGTGTCAAATCAGATTTTCAAATGAAGGCTCCTGTATTTTTTCCTCACAAAAAAAGTAGACTGTGGACAAGAGACTCAGATTCAAACTACAAAGTCTTCCTGAGCACGATATATTCAATTCCTGCTATACAGCTAAAGGTCACACAGGTTTTAAAAAGTAACAAGAGATGGTAAGAGCTGCAGAGCAGGTACTTCAGGTGACTTGTTTTATTAAAGCTTGCTGTCTTGAGGAGCCACACCACTGCAGCTCTAAGCAGTACCGAGGTTGCCTGTGTGTCATTTTTTGCCTTTTAGAAGCAGGAGGAGACAAGAAGGCCCATAGCAGATCCCTCTCTCAGCTCCTGAGCTGCCACAGCAGGTCCCCTTCACAACTTTGGGACAGAAGAGAGTGTATACCTGGACTATGCACCCGTTGCAGTGTTTCAGAGAACCTCCTGACTTACACCTCCAGGGTGCTAGGTCAGGGCTGTGGCGCGTCGCTGCTGTTTAAATAGCGTGAGTGGTGACCATGATGCAGGCCCAAGTGCAAGTCTCCAAAAAGCTGACCAGGCATTTCTTCAGGTTACTTCCCATTTCACCTTTTCTTTAAAAGGCCACCAAAAAAGTTRTGTGGAAACCATTCCACATAAATCAAAGGGCACACGTAACAATGAACTGATTGGATGCCTCAATGTCACACTTGACAGAAGTATCTAAAAATATATTTGTTCTCACTTCTTGACAGCATTTAAATCCACACCATCATTGATACAAACTTGTCAGATTTGACATTTTTCTATGGCTGACAGGGATTGAAACCAGAGCAGCTGTGTTTCACTGGATTCATGCAGGGAGAAAAGAGCATAGGAGAGTAGGACAAATCCTACTGCTCAGTGGGGAACAAAGCCAAAAGCTGCCAAGCCAGTCAGTTCAGTAGCATCTACATTATCAGTTAAGTACAAGGATAAGTTTTTTTTCTCAGTTCACTTCACTGGCTTCCCCACTCACCCACTCCACTCATTAGATTAGATATTGGGAAAAAGTTTTTCACACAGAAGGTGGTTGAGCACTGGAACAGGTTCCCTATGGAAGTGGTCCCAGCACGAAGCCTGTCTGAGTTCAAAAAGAATTTGGATAATGCTCTCGGGCACATGGCATGATTCTTGAGATGTCCTGCACAGGGCCAGGAGGTGGACTCAGTGATCCTGCTGGGTCCCTTCCAACTCAGCATGTTCTATGACTTACACACCAGCCCATGCCCAGGCCCACACTAGGCCGTGATGAAAGCATTTACCAGGGGATGGGAAAGGTGTTCCAGCACCCACTCAACATGCAAGCATAGATCCAAACTTCGGGAAGCCAGACTAGGAAGGCCAGTACATCGGCAAGACCCTGAACTCCATCTCTAAACACAGTGTGAAAAAATCACCCTGTATAAATGTAAACATTAAACATTTGTCTAACACTTCATTCCTCTGAAAGTTAATTTTGCTGAATTGCTGTAGAGAGTCAGATGCTAAGGAGTCACATATCCACATTGCCTTTCTGACATCCAAACACTGACARTTTAATCTTGGCTGGCATCTGTGGAAAACCAGAGGAGCTTTCAGGCAGGAGGAGGGAAAATTAGGGCTGGCAGCATGGAGAACCAGCTTTTGTCAACTGTTAAGAGACCTCAACCAGGCACAGGGAAAGGTGCTTTTCCCACACGAAGAGGGAGAGGGCAGACACTGCACACACAGGATCTGCAGGCAACGAGAAGAGCAATGTAATGGGAAATTGCTGAATAAGATGCACATCAATTCAAAAAATGGGGGGGACAGGAGAGAAGACTATTTTCAGTCCTAAGTTCCTTTCACTGTCTAAAGCTAAATGTATCTTAAAAGGTACAAATTTTGAGGAGAGAGTGGTAAGCAGGATAAGAAGGTTAATTGTTTTACCTCTTTTATGCAGATCCTAGCCATGGAGTTGTTGCAGATCTTTGTGTACACTTTAATGAGAACATGTAAGCTCTGCACAAGCTGTTCTTCTGATCTTCTGGCAAATGTATATTCCCCGTAAAGCAGATGAACCCAACATCACTCTTGAGTGGTCCTCCTGAATCCTTTCATATAAAAGGCATTAATAGGCAAAAAAAGCTGTCACAAAACCTTCTTGGAGTAAGAAACTCTTAATTGAGTTCTGCAGGTTTCCTTGAAAAATCATCTATAATGATRATTTGAAAAATATATTAATATAAGAATAAAGACTGAATTGTATGCTTTCTCCCTTCTTTTCTCATGGTTTCTCCCTTTGTAGCAAGGCACAAGAACTRCATAAAATGGCCTTTTGGGAAAACCTGAGACAACTGGTCAATCTCCAAGCCATTGTTAGCCATACAAGAATGTGCCTACAAATGGATTAATGTAGACACCATAGAGAGGGAAGTATTACTCTGTAACAAATGGAGTTTGTTTTACTGAAAGAGCTGTGGTTCTACTGTATAAATGTTTGACATTCATGTTGTATGAAGCCGACTTCCACTTAACTCATTTGATTATTAAATGACATTTGTAATTGTTGCATTAGGCTGACTCAACAGAGTAATTGTCAAGTCTCACAGGAGTGAGACAATAAGCTTCTATGAAGCCTCACTTCACCATGTTTAAATATTAGACACATTGCTTTGCTCCCTGCTGGGACTCAAGGGAGTGCCAGCACACAGATCACAAGATCTCATCACTTAAGGATGCAAAATACTTGTGTAACAAATAAACTGAGAAAAATAATTTGAGCTCAAAATTTATCCAGCTTGAAATTCCCAAGAACTCTGAGTATATTTAAGAGCTGTTTACGTAAATGACCAAGAAGGAGTAACAAAAAACCTTTTGCTCATGACAGATTGTGGGTTAAAATACACACACACAGAGGCATATATATAGTGTTGAACTCAATAAGACACTGGGAGATTTTTGTAGGATGTTTTGATTGTAATGTTACAGCTAATCAACCCCAATAAAAGAAAAAATCAGATTTATTCAAAATCTAGTTTCTTATTGAATTACCATACTACTGCATTACTAAGATTTTTTGAAAGCAAGAAAAGAATATATTAAAAAAAAAAATTGTAACTCCCTATGTTGAGATAAATGGTGTTAAAAACTACAGGATCCAAACAACTCTGGCTTCTGCTCTGCCATTTGYCTAAAAGCTGTAAGTAAAAGGTTTGGAAACAGAAAGAATTTATGGMGGTTTGAAAAGAAAAAAAAAGCCTCTCAACTAAACAAAACATAAAACAGGTACCCATCCATCACATACAGCTAGTTCTGTTCCAAGTACTTAATACTATGAGAAGGCTCTGAAAATCTTACTGCTCTAAAGTAAACAAATAACCTGTTTCATGTATTTATCATTGTTCAGAATGCTGTACAGTGCCATAAAATTGAACAAACACTTTTCCAAGGCAGTTAATGTCATGCCATCCTGAAAAGTATTAAAATAATCACAAGTCAGAGGCTGGCTGTCTTGGAATTTCAGGGTTTTACCCCTCCAATTTGTTTGACTTGAAAGGGTTCTGACAACAGTCAGTAAAATTCAAGAAAAAAAAAATCTTGCAAATGTATTTTTTCCCTTTATTAATATAATTGTCATTTTTCTAGCAATTATTATTTGTAAGTTTAAATCAATTATATATTACTGGGTTTTTTTAGCTACCTTTGCTATAATTATGGTATGATGTTATTACAAACCAAAAGTTTATACCAAGATGCAAAATACAACTTGAGTGTCACAGCCTTTAATTTTTAGTACAAAAGAAACTATTTATGAGCCATCCAACTTAGGATGAACAGAATTTTGGCTGAAACATTTTGCAACCAATATACTGACAATGCAGACTACTTCAATGAGCAGTATTAACTGACACATATTTTTGGAGGCTGTTTAAGAATTTACTACAATGCATTTAATCTCATATATTGGGTTGATAAAAAGTAAACAAACCAACAAAAAGACCCAAACCAACAAAAATTCAAGCCACAGAAATAAAATCCCAAAATAATGAAAAGAAAACTGGGGGGAAATTGGAATGTGATATTTGAATTGAAGAGATATGAATTAAGAAAACAGGCCTATTTAATGTCATGGTCAGAGTCATAGGAATCAAAACAGTTTAGATTAGGAAAGCAACAGAATCAGATCCATTAAGGAATAAATAGGCGTACTGCAAACTTCTTGGGGAACAACGAGATGTTTGTAGGAGCATACGAAAATATCAAGCACCTGCTACTAACCCAGCCTCCCATTCATGGACAGAAAAATCAAGGTGAAGAAAACCAAATAAAACAAAGCATTTTTTCAAGTCCCAGCTTTAGAAAAACCATTGCTCTGAGCTGACTGATATAGAGAGACAAAGAAAACTTATTTCCCAAGAACAACCCAGCTGGAAAAGTCTTCACAAAACACTAGGCAGTAAGTAAAGTGATATTTCAAGAACACCACTCTCCTTTTCCTGTAGTCTAGGAAAGTGCATTAACCCACATGTCTAAAATTTTCAAGAATTTTCCTTGTGGCACACCCACACTACTTGCTCCTTATACATGAAGAGCACCCAATAAAATTGTTGTATGGCAAATAAAAGTACCCTCTAAGTCAAGCTATTAATAACTGCAAGCACATGACAGAAGAATCAGCATGTTTTGTTTTAAACACAAGCTGTCCTCTCTGAATACAGAGTCTGCCGCATAACAGTAGGTCACAGTCTGGCCTTGTTTAAAGATGAATAGTGCCACCAAAAAGCTTACAGTTCTTAACTTTCTTTACCTCAAAAATACTTGAGGCTATACCACAGCTTAATGTGGGAAAAGTGTTGTAAGTTTTTTTCCCAAGACACATTTTGACTCAGCAAACCTCAGTGCTGTGGTTCATGGCCTCATGCAGCCTGTAACACCCATCAGACGTGCCTGTGACCCCGGGATTTCAGAATGATGGCTATAAAAACCCAGAATGCTGCCTCAAGCACAGCACTGGATTCACATACAGAATTCTCCCTTTTCACACCCAGGTGGCAACAGTTGTGTGCTAGAAGCCACTGCAACACTTCATTATATGTAACTCGTTCAATTTTTTGTGTGTGAAGCCAGGACACAAAAATTAGGGCAGGGCTTTTAACAGCTATACTTTTCCATGAAATACAATAAACTAACTACTGTTTGCTAATTCAAGAGATCCTAAACATCATCATTATGTATGTCTGTAGAAATAATTATAACTCTCAACTTTTAATTCTACTCAGCAGGTAATGCTAATGTCTCAAAAGCAATTAAATAAAATTAAAAAAGAAATTAAAGTAACTAGTCAGTCACAAGTAATATTCCCTGGCACAATGTAAACAACTTATAGCTCTTCATCATCTGATAAGCACATGACTTCATATGTCTTTTCCATTTCTTTTATTTCCATTACATTAATGTACTACAATTCTTTTTAAAACATTGTAAAAGCCACACAGAGTACCATTATACATATTAACAATTTGAAATGTGCTCAGTGACACATTTTACTACATTCATATTCCTATTTTTAAAACCTTTCAGTTACTGATTTCACACCAGTAATTTTTCTCCCCTAATGTAATCAATGTACCAAATAAGATCTAGCAGTTAATGTAAAATTACAGCTGCATGAAGCATGAGTTCACATTGCTGACTACAGCTTCATATACTCTTCAAAAGCTGTTAGAATTGTATTAGCAACGATGTTTATGAAACAGAGGACTTTCTCAGAAGTGCATAAGGATCACTAGGAAGCATCAAATGCCATGTGAGTAAGGGTGCACTGCAGCTGCTGTCATCTCCACGCTGCTGCACTGGGCCACAGCACCAAGAGGTAGAACACACCTACCTGTGTTAATGTGTGCAGGTCACCTGCCCAGGAACACAGGCTGTGGAGGGTGCCAAGGTTAGCCAGAGAGAGAGATGCAGAGAAGACTGTTCTCAATTTCGCTGTTGACCCTAAACACCTAACTTGACCTAGAAGCCTGTATTCAACAGACRCACCAATGGCATTCCCACTTTAAGAGTTTAAGGATAAATGAGAACTAGGTAAAATCAGAAATATCCTACAAAAGTGAAAGCAAATCCACTAATGTGAATATTAGGAAGTAATTCTAAGATACACAGATTTTTTTTTCTTTTAAGGGACCTTTTGACTCTTTCATTCCTTTCCTGATTTGCATTTATTCTCTGTGCCACCCTCTCATCCTTTTTGATGGGAGGAAAAAGAAATAAAATTTTGTTCTTCCCTCCTATCCTGCTATCCTTTTTTTCCTGCTAGCATCTACGCATAATGGTACATCATAGCTTTTAGACAGAATTCCCAAGATATTCCGTTAGGTATCTCTCTGCCAAATTCTCTCTATTTAGACCAAAATGTTTCAAGTCCTGCAACATCACTGCAAAATTCTTATTCCAATATTAAGGTTACAAATAACTGTCAAATCTGTTATTATATTAGCACAACTGCCAAGGGTCTTTCTTTAAAAGTTTTTTGCTTTGAAAGAAAGTATTTTACTTGTATGTTAAAACAAACTCACTGAGATGAGTCAGATTTAAGTACCCAAATACACAAAACAATCCCCCATAAGTATCCTTAATATAATGCAGTCTCATGAGTAGATTTTTTCTGGAATTATCCTCAGAGGTTTATTGGTTCCCACACACAGCTATTGTTTAAAAGATTTTCAAAGGGCCTGTTTACTAAAACAAGTGCCAATTTTGTTTTCAGTTGCGCTCAAATTGCCTGCAGTATGGGGCAACAATGCTAAGCCAAAGAAGGCCTTTATCAGCTGCAGTTTGATGTCCTGTAAACAAATTGAAATAAAGCACCAGAAGGTTTACACCATGCTGTCAGCATTTCTTCTGATCAGAATATGCAACTAAAGCTCACAATATTTTAAAAGGCATCAGTATCCTCTAGCAACAATATAAAACGTTAACATGGATTATCAGTGTGTCTTAAAGAGTTTAAACCACGCTTCCTCACACTAGTTATGGAGCTGAGCAGCTTGCTATAAATAGGTAGAGCATCCACTAGTGATCTCAGATGAAGTCTGAAGTTCCTCTAATCCTAAATGCACTTAAATTAAAAAGTTTTGTTGCAGACTTCTGTGAGGTCAGGATTTTATCTCTTCCCTCCTTTCTTTTATTGAAGTGTACATCATGGTCACCCTTGAAGGTGTTAATTTGATTTCAAGAATAAGTTTTTTTTATTTAAATACTTTATACAAACTTCTGAAAGTACTTTGGGAATAATCTCAGTTTTGGAAAAGCTCATCTTCCAAAATAATCTCAACTTCCAACATGTTTCCTACTCATGACTCCACAGAATGCTATGGGTTGCATCAGGGAAGAGTGATAAATACATGAGAGTTCATACTCAGAGAGGTACCATTCATTATTCTTTAGAAGGCACTATGGGAGAACAAGGAAGATGAGACATGTAACAGTAAGGATGAGGCACATTTATCAGTTAAAAACCAAGGGTCTATATCTGTTAAGGTCCCTCAAGAATGTATGAAGATCCATAATAACCTCTAACTGGTGTCAGGTAAACTGGTTAAGACAGCCAAGTATTCAAGAATCGCATTTATAAAGAAATCTATCCATGGTGGGCATAGCAGTACATCTCGTCTTAGTGTAAAAATGAATCCAATTTCTTTTTGATATGTTCAAAWGCATCTTTCCCCATATAGTCCATGCGCCCTTCCTCCCATTTTCTCCGTTCATCTTCTGGACTTGGTTTTGCTGGTTTGAAGTGAATAGACAGCTCTGAAACAGAACGTGCAACCTCATTCTGTGGGAACAAGCAGAACAGTGGGAAAACAGTCATTTGGTTGTTCTTATTTCAGTATTGTGAAGTTAAACCTTAAATGACAAACTTCTGCACTGTACACTCCCAGTTAAAACAATAAAACAAACAATATTCAAATGTTCATTCCTGTTTTGATAATGTGACCTCATTTTCCCATGCTCTTGCTACTTTCCGTGGCACCTTTGAACATACCAAACATTTATTTTACTGATCTTAACTCAGATCTTGGCATACTCAGCAACAGTACAATGAAAATATGACAAATATGGCCTGGTTAGAGTAGAATATCTGCCACAATAAAGAATTTATAATTTATCTGTTCAAATCTTGTCTCCAATAAGCTTTCATGTGAACATACATATCTAGAATTTTTGGTAATTTGTTTTATTTGAACTCCAGTGAGATCAGTATTATTTAGCAGATGTGAGACACATTGTTCATTAAATTAATTCAAAAGATGGACACTATTCATAATATCAACAGCTAGTTCATTTTGACTGACAGTCCGAAATTGTAAATGCTCGTTCAAAGTCAAGTCATCATAGGTGCACAAATGAAAGACACATTATTAGTGATAATTTTTACCACGTAAAAGAAAAACTGTGTCCACAATTGGCCAATGCCAGCAAAAAGGGAACATCCCAACAATTATAACCTGCATTACAGATGAAATATAACAAGGACTAATCAAGCCACTGAAAACCTGCTTTCAGTACTACTTGAAGAGGCTCATAGGAAAACAACTCATCTCATGTTGTAAACAAAACTGAAATCAACTAGAACGGCTTCCTAGTGAAGCCCTCACAAATTCAAGGTAAAAACATTTCAGAATAGAACTTAATGGGCAGGAATCAATGTCTTAAACTGCCTAAATGTCCTGGAATATCCATTACATCTGCCAGTTTGGGGCAGATAAAGCACAGGACTTGTGCAAGACAAGGTAAGGTATTTCAAACAGACAACATGACACTAAATGCTTGGGTGTTGGAGTCCAAAGTGCAGGGAATATTTCTCTGCCTGTTTTGAAGGGTTTTACCCCCCTGGACGGCCCTGTTTTTGACCTTCGTCCATGGAGAAAGGTACCTACCCTCTGGGAGGAAGTAGAATCTACACTGGTGTGAATTAGGTGATAGAACATTATATAAGATTGTTACAGGGTGAAAATTTAGAGGTGTTGGGTTTGTTAATTTAGCAAAATAGATGGGAAACAAAACCTTCAAAATGGAGGATTGTTGTTGTTTTGGGCCTTCTTCTTTCTTCTTTCTCTACTCCATTTTCTGCGGCAAAGGTGGATTAAGAGGATTGGATGAAAAATGCCGCAGTTCCTTTCATGTGACAATACAATTTATTAGGTATTGGTAGAAAAGTAGAAATATCTTTCGTTTCGGGTTTTCATTGGTTAATTTACCTATAAAAGGACACTGTAATCTAGATAACGCGCCTTCTTCCTCACGCTTTCTAAGAGGAGTCATCTTGTTCCTTGGCTCCTTTTTCTGATAAGACTTAATAAACAACTATCTAAGAGCAAAGGCGTGGAAGAGTCCCGTTCGTCTGTGGAGCCCGGGTAAGGGCTCGGGGAATCCTCCCCCATCAGGGGAGGCTCAATTAAGACACGAAAAAGTGTCACTTGGGTAACTGCATCCTTCCATATGTGTCATCCCTACCTGCATCCCACTCTGCACATGATTCTAAACCTGGCAGAATACTCTGAGAAGAGTGCTTGCTTCCTATATATGCAGACATGCAACAGTATTTGGTATTTAATTTTCGGCCCGCAGTAATATGTGAAGATTTCTTTCTTTATCATTGGCAAGTTTTATCAACAGCTTTGGAAGCCATTAACAAGATGACTGGAATCATCATATTCTTAGGAATTTCAGCTAGGGCTCAAACACCCCTGGCTGCACAGAAGCTGCAGGGTTTTTTCTCAGTCTTGAAGTATTTCACCACAGTGTCTCACAATCATACAAAAGCCCTCATTAGGAAAATGTCTGTGTTGTGTACCTTACGAATCCTTGACACCCTGTCAACCTCATCAACACCAAGTCTGCCCCTGTTGTCACACTGCCCACATGTGCAAGTGTCCAAAAATGCAGTGCAAGGTCAGAAAGGAAAGCCTAGTCAGGCTCCTGCATGTTCCCTTTCCACCTGCTTGGAAACATCACCTCAGCAGGTAAAAAAACCCACAACAAAACAAAACATAACAGAACAAACAAACATGAAATACCCAAACAGCTTTGCTTGTATTAGTATTGGAGAATTAAAATTAACACCATGCATTGATTACTTGGGGGTTAGCACAGGAAAACACACATTTAAAAACTCAACGTTTTGAAAAGAAAACTAGAAAGGGACCACAGCCCACTACTGGAAACAGTTAAGGAATTACATAGCTAAAAGATTAAGGAATTTATTTGCAAATTGCATTATAATTAGTTGAGCTTTCCCAAAAATATGTTGGCAGCAAAGACACACATGCAGTTATCAATAGATGTTCAATGCAGAAAGCTACATGTACCATTTCTGAGGTTTCCTGAAACACGGRTTGAAATACGGGTTGTTCTGAAGGTCTGTCAGGCTCAGAGAGACGGGCGTTAGAATCTCTTGGTTCGACTTCATATACAGGTTGCTRAAATACAGCCACTGAGGTTTTATTAGGAGAACATTTTCTCATAATTTCCTTATCATGAGAATTCATGCAATACAATCACTTTCAGTCTTGGGGTAGGGTAAAGCAGTGGATGGGAGGAAAGCAAGGAAGCATGTTATCAGCAAGGAGAAAATTCATGTCACCCAGCTTTAGCTATCAAAAATGGCATTGAATCAATGCCTACTACTATAATCAATCTAGGATAAGTACCTCCAGAGGGCAGCTCATCTCATCCTAAAATACGTTCAAAGTGGCTGTCATTCTTCAGTGACGACACATACAGCCTGGGAAGGGAGCTTACAGTAGATTCCTACCTTTCATGGAGCCAAACTCCAACAAGAAAAATCTCATTTTAGGATAATAGCTTGCTTCACATAAGCTTTTTATATGCATGAAATGGGAATGGAACAATGCATTCCAAATTGCCCAAAAAGTATTGTCCCAAATATTTGCTTTTGACAGACATCAAAACATAAATGAGTAGACAGAGCCCATTCTAAAGTCTTTTCCCCTCAAACAATCCCACAAGACTATTGAACCTGAGCAACAAAAAGTGGAACGATGGAATTCCTAAGTAAGGAGAGAAGCAGGCTATTACTTTCCAATTAATATGGTCTTCTGATAAATCCTAGTAACCGGAATACTAACAGAATTTTAAATTTTAATGAAACTACTKTAGGTGAGCATTATGATTTTTTTTACCCCAAAAAACAYCTTGCTAATGTGTCCCTATTTGGTTTGAGCCTTTCCAGTGGAGTCAGATGCATAAGGCACACAAGAAAATACATCCTTTGCAAATAAATTTTTCTTAAGTTATGGAACTGGAAAGTTTGCAATTTTCCTTCAGCCCCTTCACACTTGGAGGGGAAAGGAAGGGAGGGGRAAAGGGATAAAGGAAATTACAGTTTTAATTTATAGAGTTACTRTAGTCTAGAGAAATTAAGGAAAGAACATCTTAAAAGTTGTCTTCATCATTGTAGAGTGTAGTTCACAAGTTTCAATAGCAGATGACATTAGAACACTAATTTAATTTTCCCTCATTTGTACCATGGGGTAACATGGTTTATCATGCAATGTGTAGTGACTTACACCTGCAGAGGTGTTGTGCTATTATGTCCAACTTAATTMCTGCATAAAATAAGGAGATTCAGTGCAACAGAAACACACAAATACAAGAAAAGTGACAAAAGAAGCAGAAAGACTGCAATATTCATTAGTGGATTTTTTCAAGACTCTCCTTGTGACTTGCTGAAGTCACAAAAATTTGAGGAACAGTTTTCTGAGTCAACACTTGTGGGAAAAAAAAAAATTTCTACAGAGGAATGATAGAAAGGATTCCAGTTTTAAATATATTAATTCACAAAAGTATTRATATTCAAAATATTACTTTGGTAGCAGATTATTTTTTATATTACATTTGATTAAGTACTTAACAACTTTGAATAAATAACCTCTTCCTAAAATGCAAAGCAAACTCTTTCAACTTCCAGACACATCATACACGCATTACTAAAGATTAAAGAAAATAAATAGGCTTTAGACTATTTTTAATGCTAGTGAGAAAATTCAATAGCTGCAGCTAAAATGAAGATACAGTCTTCCAGATCAGAAGCATAATGAAAGAATCTCCTTTTAGCATATAATTTGACTTTGTTACTGCATATAACAATATACAAAACACTCACGGCTTTGAAGGCGAGTTCCTCGGGTGAGCACGCTGTGGGATTTACTTCCTTTGTCTGCTCTGGGAGCTCAGGCGTTTGCAATGAACTGGCTGCACAAGGGCTGATCTTCTTCAGTGTAACTTCAACTCCATTGAAAGAGTGCTAATGAAAACAAGAACATCCCACCACTGAAATACAATTTTTCAGGAAAGTAATATCTTATTTACAACAGTTGCACTTCCTTAGGGGGATTTCATCATTAAAGGAATAACTTAATAAATGCAAAAAAAAAAGTGTATGGACCTAGATTCAGAGCATGTTGCAGTTTAGGTTTTTGCTTTTTTGCAATCATGAGTACACCAGCATCATCAGGAGGTGAATCTAACAGGTATTTCCACCTTCATTTACCATAGCTGAAATATTTCTTTAATATGCAATGCCTTTAAAATTAAAGCATGTTAAAGTATAAGATCAAAACCTACCCATTCCTTCCTCTGCTTTCCAATTTGCCATGAGGTTAACAAGCCAAATGTTGTCATGAATTAACAAGTCAATTCTCTGAGACTTTGATGGTAAATATGTAACTGATCTTATGGGCCTATGCAATTAGTTCAAGTATGTTAATAATTTAATATTACAAAACATTAAGAAAATATTTACATATGCATAAATGGGATCTAATTTGTCATGTCTGGATACAAAATTAAAAATTGTACTTCTACACATTTCCTTATGGTACTGGTCTCTAAGAAATCATCTATTTATCAACAGATTTTTTTTATTATATTAATGAAAAGCACACATTGCTGCATTTCCTTTGAAGGAAAAAAAAAAAAACTATAAAGAGATCAGTAAATGTTTGATGACATAGGAGTACTGCATTTAACATCCTAAATGCAATTAACACTGCTTTTGCAAACCTGATTTATTTGTCATGACCCTCATAAAACAAGTTATAATGTAGCTCTGAAAAGGTAAATTTTATTACAGTTCAAGAGCTAGTTTGATGGTCTGTATCAACTTAGCTTCAAGAAAAACAAAAGACTGGTTTTTTCATCTCCAGATTATCCCTTCTCTGGCTAATTTGTATCATACTTTTGTGTGCACGTACATTACCATAAAAAACTTTATCAATTAAGAAGATGGCTGCAGGATATATTGGGAAAGGAAATAGTACTACAAATCCTTCCTAAATGACTTCTTTGGACACTTCTATAAGCAATCAGTGCTACTACCAACCAGCAGATACTAAGTTTTCCCACACATATTGGGATTGCATGGCAAGGTTTTGGTAGGAGGGTGATTACAGGAGTAGCTCCTGTGAGAAGCTGCCAGAAGCTTCYCCCAAGCCAAACAGAGCCAATGCCAGCTGGCTCCAAAATGGACCTGTCACTGGCCAAGTCCAAACCCATGAGTGATGGTGGTAGTGCCTTTGGGATAAGAGATTTAAGGAGGAGGAAAATCTCCTTCTTCTTTTAAGAAGGAGGAAGAAGTTGCCTTGCAACTGGACAGGCAGAGGAGTGAGAATATGTGCAAGCAACAACCCTGCAGACACCAGGGTCACTGGAGAAGGAAGGGGAGGAAGTGCTCCAGGTGCCAGAGCAGAGGTAATATCCCCTGTGCATCAGGAGTTCTGAAGCCCATGGAGGTCCATGGTGGAGCATAGATCCACCTGCAACCATGGTGGACCCCACACCACAGCAGGCTGATGCGTGAAGAAGCYTGTGACCCCGTGGGAAGCTCATCATGGAGCAGGCTCCTAGCAGGACCACCAGACCCATGAAGAGAGGAGCCTGCACTGGAGCAGGTTTGCCAGCAGGACTTGTGACCCCATGAGGGACCCACACCTGGTCAGGCTGTTCCTGAAGGACTGCATCCTACACAAGGGAAGTCTGCACTGGAGCAGTTAATGAAGAACTGCAGCTCATGGGAAGGACTGATGTTGGAAAAGTCCATGGAGGACTGTCTCCCATGGGAGGGACTCCACATCGGAGAAGGGAAAGAGTGTGAGGAATACAACCCCTGAGGAGGAAGGAGCAGCAGAGACAACGTGTGATGAACTGACCACAGCCCCTATTCCCCATCCCTATGTGCCATTGGGGGGAGTAGTTAAAGAAAACAGGGAGTAAAGTTGAAAACAGGGAGTAAAGTTGAACCCAGGAAGAAGTGAGGGATGAGGGTAGGTGTTCCAAATTTGGGGTTATTTCTCATTACTCTACTCTGATTTGATTGGTAATAAATTTGATTAATTTCCTGAAGCTGAGCCTGTTTCACCTTTGATGGTACCTGGTGAGAGATCTCTCCCTGTCCTTAACCAGATCCATGAGCCTTTCGTTACATTTTCTCTTCCCTGTCCAGCTTAGGAGGAGAGTGATAGAGTGGCTTTGGTGGGCACTTGGAATCCAGCCAGGGTCAGCCCACCACACCATATTATTTCTTCCTCTATCAAACACAGAATTTTAAGAATTTTTGCTTTTAATTCCAACATATTCCCACTAACCCCTTATCAGCTACCTTGCATTCCTCAGATTCTGAGTCTTCCATCTTTTGAAGTTTTTCCAACAAAGGCAATATACTGGCACTGTATATATTCCACCAGAGGGCAAGAAATGATGGTTGATGAAAAGATCCAGAGGTGGTGCCATCCTGCATAACTCTCTTTGTTTGAAGGTTGTATCTGTAGTTCCATGGCTTTGTTGCTCCCAAGAAGTGAACAACTTTGGYATCTCTACCAAAACTGTAGAGATCAAACATACAGGTCTATACACAAAATATTTTTTTAAGCTTATATAAACTCCTAGAAGAAACATGCTTACTGGCAGGTGAGGTAATTTAACATTTTGCAACAGCAACACATTTGAAATTATACATACTAATATTTTTTTCTATCTTACTGGTTTAATTCACCTTGTTTAACATACAGAAAACAAAAAGTTGCATTGCCATTTGCTTCCAGTTACTGATTCTAGTAGAAAAGTTCATGAAGGAAACTGACTGGCTCATTCAGTACTATTTCCAGTCCTCCTTCGTGCTCTATTCACAAACAAATACATACAGCTTCAAATATTTATTCACCAAAATTGGTTATTACTGATCTCATATTAAAAATTACTAATAAATGCATCGGCCTAAGTTCATCTTCCAGTAAGAGTGTATTATGCAACTGGAACAGAAATTCATTACACTCTAAATCCAACTTGCCTTTTACCAGAAAAGTTTCTCAACTGCATTGTCTGGAGTCATATAATTAGTAGCACAAATTTCATTTTGTTGAAGAACCTAAGGAATGGTTCAAAAAAATTTAAGCAATGCCAACCATTTCTCTAAGAAATTACTCAAGAACAAAGAAACAACCTTAAAAGTTAAACTGTCAGAACGTAATGCCAAAGTAATTACATTTTGTCAAAAATGAGAGAAGCTTCTTAGAAAGAAYATACAAGACAGTGTAGCCAAATCTGGGACTCTCCCTGTGTCCAGACATTCACCTTACATTTAAGCTTCTACTGCATGGTTTCTACATGAGACCATTTGTGATACTGTAATTTATAATCAACCAAATATGCCATTATTACTCTCTCTTACAAAAGGATGTTGGTTAACAAACTACAGAGGTTTACAGTCAGTCAGAAGTGTTATTACTTACTGATTGAAAGCAGGAACATAGGTGTATACGGAGCTGCTGCTTAAGTTATAGAGGAAAGGCAAGTGTTTGCCAATATCTGCTGTTGCCCAGTTGCTGAAGAAGCTATTCAACAAGCCTTGATCACCTCCTAAAGAATACATAAAACAGTATTACCATAACATGTGTACACTCAAATTTGTATCAAAATTTCACATCCAAGGATGGCAGTGAGACTGGGGAATGAGATTGGTGTGTTCATGGGACTGCAACTTGGACTTGAAAATACGGCCCTGTGAGCATGTAGAAGTGAATAATATCTGAGTCACTCCGATGCAAGTTCAGTGTAAATGAAGTTCTATTGTAATGTATGAAGAAAGGAGTAGTGTTTGGTGCCCCTCAGAGCAGGAGACTGAAGATCAGCTGTGTTTCTCTCTCCTAAGCCAGACAGCAAAATTAAAACTTACCTAGCAAGACTCAGACACCATGTCCCTTCACTGCTCTTTTCTGGGAAGCACAGTCCATAGTAAGACAACAGGCCTTAAATACAGTGTCAGAGGCAACGTTCTGCCCCTTGAATTCTCGCAAGGTACAATTACATAAATCCCAGAGAACTCCTGCCTTCCTCTATTCTGCCTGATAGCGTGGAAACTGTCTTGCACTTCATTCCTTACGCCTTGCCCCTTACCATCAAAGCTGCCATGTTCAGCAGCAAACTGGAGCAGCAGGTTGTAAGTCCTCAAGGAGGGCCGGAACACAAATACACCGCTATTGAAGCAGTCAGGCCAGCCAGAATCAGGAGCTGCCGAAAACTCTTCTCGATCGAACAACTCATCCACATTGCAAAGCACCTTAGGGAGAGTAGGAAAAGAGAAAAAAAAATGTTAGAGCAAACGTTTGTCTAGAACACGCGCTGTCAAATTAGTACCAATGGAGTAAATTGCTCGTTTGGCCTTGTATATGGCTTGCAGAGCATACAAGCAGTGGCATTGTAAAATATGCTAGGGGTCAGAACCTCTGTTTTTAATATAATAAGGCAACATAAATTGTGGCTCGCCATGATTTCTCTGGTAAAATGCAAAGCTTGTGAAATTATTTCATGAACCTTGGAGACCATCCAAGGTCCTTTTAAATATTATACCATGAAAACACACAATTTCCTTCTTTCTTAACTCACTTTTCCATAGTCCATTACTCTTGGTAACTACTACAGAAGTGAATGAAAACTGGGAATCTAAATAATTTTAGTAAGCAACAGACTGACCAAAGGGGTAGTAGAAAAACTGTGTCTTGCTACCAGTTTTCTAATGTAACTTAAGTTCAGAGATTTGTTTTTCTTTTTTCTTTTAACTTCACAAGGAAGTGGGAAAATCCATCAAGTTAAGGCCCAGATAACTTTTAAAGTTTGTGGCAAGACAGCTGTGSAGTCACTGAAAGTCAGGACCCCACCTACAACTGAGCCACTGTGAAAACCAGAACAAAAATTTTTAGAAGTAAGATTACTTAATTGAATTTAAAACAAAGACAAAAATTTGCCTTCCTCCTTTAACTTTAATGTAAAGCAAGAAATCATAAGCCTTCTTCCTCAAGAAGAATAACTTATTTTGGTTTCTAGTTCAAATAAAATCCTGTTAAATTGAAATGCATCCCTGTCTTTCAAAGTGAGCCATGAAAACGCAAGGGAAGGCTGACATGATTGTCCTTGCCAAAATTATGGCCATTTTTATCTCTGTACATCTAAAAACTTTTAAAAAAATAATTAATGTGTCTGGGACTTTTTTTCCATTTTAAAAGCATCCTGCCTTCCTGACCAGAATAATTCCAAACAAAAGTATGTGAGAGAGATCTATTTTAAACTTCTGTCAGAAGAGCCAGTGCATAGAGTGAGATTGTGATCTCTTTTGAAGACAGTCCTGAGGCTGCTCTCCAAACTGAATTTATTTTTATGCAGCCAGCACAAACTATGAGAATTGCTAAAACGTGCCAGGATGGAGCTCCTGCGACCTTGTGACCGCCAGCAAATCGGGTCACTTCACAGGCCAGTAGGCTGCCTGACAAGGAAGCATCCCACAGAGACAGACACAAATGTTTCCATGGCTCCCACTCCACTCACCAAAGTGTCTGCATCCATGAAGACACATTTGCTGTAATGAGTAAGAGTCCAACAATGAAGCTTAGTGAAGGTTACACCCAGTTCTGGCCTCTGCATCAGAGCCAAATGGACTGAGTCAGCACTGTCAAGCACATCCACCTCGACCACTTCATCAAATACACTGCTGAGGACTGACCTACCAGAGCGAGCAGTGGAGAGAAAGAAGGGAATTTAGACAAGTTCATCAAAGTTTGCTTCAGGCATGAAAACAGTGACACACAGCACCACATTAGTTATGACAATAACCAAAGCTAGATTGATTGGTTAGTATAATAAGTCAGAAATGAAAAGTCTTTGCAAACAGCCTACTGCAGTGGCAGCTATCAGGCCATAAAACAGTCTCCTCCACTATGGGGGCCAGCACATCTCAAAAGCGACAGCTGCTTTATGAAGGAGAAAATAATCCTYATTTTAGTCACTTCTCTCCTATAGAAACACCAACAGAAATTAAAACAGCTTTCATCCTGCACAACTGATTCTAAAGAACAGCACCATACTGTTCCCTCTGCATTTTACAGGGTGAGACATGCACTGCCAGCATGCTCATTTGTACCTATTGTGCCCAAGTAAACACAGCTTCAAAACTGCAACATTTATAAGGTGCATATATACTTGCTCACCACATATAGTTCCTCACTACTGTGTAGCATCTCAGATAAGACTTTTAGCTAAACATCTCTTTTCTATGCATGCATTTCATGAGAATTTTGTAGGTAACACCAAAGCAGGTAATTTTGCTTCAAGAAGTAACAAAAAAAGTCTTTTAAACACATCTTATTTATTTGCACTACACTATTATAATCAAAGTCCTCTTTGTCTCRCAAATACAGAAAAAGAAAAGCCTGTGTGCTGGTTGAAATCCAGATTTCAGGGTCATTAGCTTTTGCCTGATTGATCTTCAAGGAACAGGAATTAACTGGGAAAGAACGAGGTGTAGTACAGATTTTTAGAAGTATATTTCAGTGATCTACTTTTTTAAAAAAATGCTATCCTTTATTTAAAATCTATTATAAAGGTTTTTCTTCCCACTGAATGGGCATGAAAAGAATTACAGACTGAGTGTTGACCCATGCATCAAATGGATACAGTATTCCCCCAGGAAGGTTACAGTGTTCTGACAATGTCCATACTTCAAAAGTCTGTAAAATCAGATTTTTGTGCATCCAGTCACAGCAAAAATATGTTTCTTGAGCCAGATGCATTGCAAATACATTCACATGGCATACAGAAAACAGGAGCTTGCACACTTCCTAAGACACAGCAGAACTAAGAGTTTAAGTTGCTGTGGCATGGCATGTGCCTTTTAACAAGTGTCACAGTCCTCCAAAAAACAGGGCTTGAGTTCAGACTCAGTAAGATTTCTGTAAATGCTGTTCTGCAGTGCCTGTAAAATCACAGCACAAATTGCAAAGTGATTTATACAAAAAAGCAAAAAAGAAATTAATTTCTTATCATGATAGCCGTCCACCAATATTTTAAGATTAGTCATGTGAAACTGAGCTCTTAGGTGTATGGAGAGTTCTGATGTCACAGGTGGTTATGTATCTAGCTCTCTCCAAGAGAGAAAAATTGGAGGAAAAAACAGTAGTGCAAGACACTAAAACCTTAGTTCCAAATTTTCAGCTTGTGTTCTCAGTTATGAGACAAATTCCAGCCACAAGCTCTACTTTTGCAAATGAATTCTTATTAGGCTTAGGAGCTTATAACAGATGTTATTTGAGACTCCTCTTAGAAATCACTAGCCAAAGGGGAAGTTTTAGGTATAATGCTGTGAAATCCACAGAAACCTATTAAAATCTTTCACGCTGTTGCTTATTCTTCCACTATTTAAATCTCCAAATACACATTAATACTTACCTCATCCCACTGGAAACCTCTGGGGTAATTAGAACTGCCAGTTTTCGGGATGTCTTATGGTTCCTTAATGACTGTCCGAGAACGAGAGCGCCTTGACAGTACACATCATCAGTAGCAAGGGTCACAAAGGCTTGATCTGTTACTGAAAAAAATATTCAGAAGAGTCACTTTACAGCTTTAACATAAGCCCTTTGAGCAGGCTCCCTCCTCTTCCAGGTAAACAACAATCTGTRGCTTGTAACAACCTGCAGTTACTGTGATGAGCTCTTTTCTCTCACAGACTCCCCCCRAAAGTGCAACTGAATAGAAAATCCAGTGAGAGCAGAATGTATATTTCTGATTTTTATGATTTTTGTTTGCTTGATTTTCACAATGGCAGGTATAAAGTTTTTGGGTTAGCCTTAAACAAATAATTCCCTAAGTCTTATTGCCTAAACATAATACCAATGAAAAAAGCTGATCTGTACATATTTAGATTTTATATTTCACAAATATAGTATAATAAAACTGATAAKGAAAATGTTCTTGTTTATACAGTGCTGAAAGCTGAGGAAAAGAACAAGATGTTGAGTACTAGCTAGAAATGTTGTCTCCATAACACCACTGAATCAACCCAACATTATTTTTGCTCTGCCTTCCTTGTACTGGGTTACAGTACCTGGTGCTGGCTGAACAAGTACAGAGAAATTCCTACCAAGATCAGTACACCTCCCAGAACCTGAGGATCCCTACCTCAAGTAACTCCAGGAAATTTAGAAGTGTTCCTCATTGTCAAGAAACACATGAGAAAAGAAGTTACAATAAAAAAGAAAGTGACCTACACTCCTGCACGACAGGAGACAATGTATTTTGTAGAGATACCAGGCCAGTGGCAGGATCAGGAGGGGCTGCTTCTTCAGCTCTGCCCTGTGCCAGAACCAAACTATCAGAGCTCTCCTGGGGAGAGCCTATAACTCAGCAAGGTGAACAGCCTCCTCGGAGAAGATGATACATTCTAGGCTGCAAAATTAACCAGAACAAGATGAGCAGGTCACACAGATGAGAGGAATTCCTCTGAGCTCTACAGAACTTGAATAAACACTTGTGTTGAAATACTTGTTTAGAACCACCATCATCTTAAGGGACAGGCAATTGCATTAAATAAATTAAAACAACCAAACAATACCAACATAAACAGCCTGTCATACAGTTTCCAGGGTCTGTGAGAAACACTAGGAAAGAATCTCACAGAACAAGTTGCAGAGAACTCAACAAATGACCTCATGGGTGCCTCAGCCAGAGGCTGCCAAAATGAATGAGTTCTAACCCCGAACCATCATCAAGGTATGCAATAAAGTATGGTTGATGCCTGCGATAAGTATTTTTATTTTTCACATCCTCCAAATCCAGAGCAAAACACAGACCCACTGGTGTGCTGCCTTTTCCCCACGCTTTCTGCCCTCTTTCACTCATCTCCAGCCAGACAGCTTTATTTCAAGCACACATACCTTACATTTGCTGACATTGCCACACGTCCCTGCACCTCAGGAGAATCCCAGAAAGCATCAAACCTGGCCAAAAAATACCCCAAATCATCCATCCACACTTATAATAGTTTGCAAAGCCCACAGCTAAGCAAACTCCAGTAACATTTCTGATCACCATTTCCAGACGAAGAAAATGAAAAAATGAGTTTTCACATCTCCCATTATAATAATAGCTCAAGCAAGTTACGCGTTTTCCAGAAAACAATGAATAAGGAGTAGCTTCAAAACGACAGATGTGAAGTAAACTGCTCCTACTGCAATTTTCCAGAAGGTTAAAGGAATAAATATAAGCGTCCATAAAAATCAATGTAAACCAGAAAACCACTGAAGGCTACTTCAGCAATAAAATTACTCTGAAAAGACGCAAAAACTYGGGAAAGAAAAGCAGTTTTGTGTTAGGCAACAAGCATCTTCAGCCGAAGAAAAGTAATAAAACAACTACTGAGAGGAATGTGGGAGTTAGGTTAATATAAAAAACAAATTGTGAAATGAGTGGGAGCTCCAATCTTAAAAAACTGTTTTAAASAACAACCACAAAACTGAACACAATCTTCACACGGCTTTTGCAAATTCTTTTAGCTACAGAAGCTGAATTTTTACTTAAGTAATACATATAGAAATACACAAACTACTCATTAAATAGTTCAGCAAGCTGGTATGGATAATTACCACATCCTCCAAATGCTTTCATGCCCTGTACCCCYGTGATCAGAACCACAAGGAAGCAAAGTGCAAAACAACTGCTGCTTCTAAGAAACTCATGCGGGTGCCTCACAAAGAACAAAACCTGTCTCTTTTGAGAATCAGATGTGGGATACATGTTATGGCCTTCTTAATACAGTGAATCATTATAGAGATAATTAAATACATAATCAAACTATCAACTGAAAATATTTAACATTAAAACTTCTGGTGCAAAGAGAGAAGCATATCCTAGCAATTTGAAAATCATACAGGGGCATCACTAATTCATTAAAGATCCGTAGGGGGTTTAAAATAAAAATATTTTATCATTACTTTTTCTTTCATCTAATCCTTGCTTTCAAGGAAGAAGTGCTACTTGACTTGCCTTGTTTATAAAATTCTTTGGAATATAGCCTATAACTAAACATTTTATTTTTAAAACTGAAACTAAGGATCAGGTTTTCATATACTTTTCTGGAAGTAAATATTTTACCTGAAAGTTTCCATTTAGCTGAAATCAAGGACAATGCATTAAATCTAATGTACACRGGATTTCACTCACTGACTTTAAAAGATCAAATCTTCTTTAAGTTTGAAAGCCAGAGGTGTAGGTATTTAAATTCATTGTAACTGGGTTTTTTTGTTTGTTTGGGTTTTTTTGTTGGGATTTTTTGTTTCTTTTTGGGGGTTTTTTAAGTGTTGAGAACCCATTAAGCATAACATTAATTCTTTGTGCTGAATGACAATAAAATTTTTAATGGACAACACCCACTGTTAAGGGTACTAAGTTTTCAAGCAAATTGTTTTCAATCTGTGGATCCTTATGGCTAATACGATACCACTTACTATCAGTGAACTATGAGTAAAGTAAGTGTACGATTAGAATCCCATTAAAACCCTGTCATACAAATTCATAAATCTGCTCATTTCTCTTGTCTGGATTACCACGTAGCACGTGATGGTGCAAATTAAGAAATTATCATCAGTAGTGGCTCCTCAGTTTTATTACCTAACAACAGTTTCTTAGAAGGAAACAAGGATTTTCAAGGAAGTAACTTGTTGAGTTATTCTAGAACCTGCTCTGCAGCTACACAGAAAAGACAGCAAAAGTAATGTGAATCACTACAGTCAGGGTGATCTTATGTGGAACTCGTTACAGCTTTTTTAGCCAAGATCACCAATTTTTTATGCTACTTACTCATAGAAGTAGCACCTCTGACACTGCCAGAGGCAAAATTCTTCAACAGGCATGAAAACTAATTCCAGGGCACCTAAAAGCTTTATTTAGAATACAAACAGAGCAAACAGACAGGGTGGTGCTCACTTTGATGTTCAAAGAGAAAAAGAGAATTAACAAACACCAGGAATCCATTTTGAGAATCAGGCGTGACTGATAATAACAGGCTCTGAGTGACCCAAGTGCACCTGCCAAATTCAAGACAAGTTTAAGAAGGGTAGGAAGGTTTTTTTCATAATCCACTAGACATAGCTTTTAAATCATATTTTTATATCTCTTTGGATAGACAAAGGAAGGGTAGATGTGCTCCAGCTGTAGCTCCTAGAGTAACAATTCAAATTTGCCAAGCTGCCCACTGCAAAATGGCAACAGGAGACCAGACTCTCACATGTTATGATTTTTCTGTAAGAACATTCTGAGTAACGCATTGTCATCTTACGCACAAAAATAAGAGCAGATAAATCAATCACTGAAAGCCTCCAGCAGGCTGGTTAGGTCCTCAATGCCTACTGCCATTCACAGTAACCAACATTGTACAACTGCTTTCTTAAATCCCTCCCGGATACATCTGTTGCTCTTTTGCCACCTCCCCCCTGCTACTCCAGAGACAATCTGCAGGATGAGCAGGCTGCAGCCTGGACCTGTGCCCACTGAGCCAAAGTGCTGCTCTCAAATCCCAAGCGACAGTGATATAACACAGCTCCAACTCACAGCACGTACCCTGACAACAGTGCTGTTACTCCCTCTCCCACACAGAGGTCTCTATGGATCTTCCCCCAGAAGCATATCGCAGTGAAGATGTGTTAGACTACCAAAAAGATAACAACGCAAGCTATAGGCTTCTCACTTCTCTGACCTAGCACAGCCATATCCTGGAACAGAAAGCTCTGCTCCTGCTGACACCCACACCCTTATAAACAGTCAAGAAGTGTTTTGTTATGAGTAGATAAAATGAACAATGGTGTCAGACAATAACCTGAGTCAGACCCCTACCAAAAATTATTATGCATGTTTCCAGCAAAGAGGCAGTTCTTGCCCTGGTAAACATATGACAGCTGGCAGTTTTAATCCCCATGCTTTCTTAGGTCCAATAGTAGAAACATTTATGTTAATAATGAAGATAAACAACAAACGCTTTACACAGACCTTTTTATTACAGAATTTAAATTGACATTCAATGGCATACAATATTTCTCTTGGCCTAATGAAAATCTGCCTCATCCAAAACCAGATTCACTCTTATCTTTTATTAAAACATTACTGCATTTTAGTATACAGGATTGCTGCTGTTGTGTTGGAAGAGCACTTGATTCCAATTCCATGTAGCTTTGATCATGTGTCTTTCAGTTAAGAACCGCTACATTCTGCTTCAAGACCCTGCAATGTTGGTATTCAATGGATGGTAAATGATGCTTGTGAAAACTCAAATGCAACAGTACCGTAAGATGCAAATAAGCATAACACTTAACACCCAAACCAGTAATATATGAGTTTGAAAAATAGTAATAATTAGTAATAATTGTTAGTAATAATTGCTTAAGCAATCCAGAGTTAGATGATTCTAGTCTTTCCACACCTTTCTTCCAACCAAAAAAAAAAAAAATCAAAAAACCCCAAAGACCAAAACCAAAAAAACCCCTCAAACAAAACCACAATCCTCTAATCCTTTCATTTGCAGATTTGCTTTCTGCATCCTCCCAGTGTGCTGAAGTGCCATATACATGAATCCATCAGTCCAGATGCCTGACACCCTTCAAATGGTTCAATAAACCAAGCTTTGTGGGAGCTGCTGCTCTCAAAACCAAGGAAAAAGTTGAGTAGGTTCAAGAAATGGAATGGTACCTGCACCCACCCCATGTGATTAGCCCTAAAACTTCATGGCTTTAAGGATGACTGATTAAGACCAATACCACTGCTGTGTAAGAAGGAGCATGAAGGGTAAGAAGGGTTTCTCTGAACCTGCCTTAGACTGAGGCAGCCAACCCCAGCCTGTCACCCTGGGGATCCACCAGGAAAGCACGCAGAGCCCCAAGCAGGCCAAGCTGTACGTACAAGCAGAACACATAAATGAGTTCAGCTATTTCACCCCATCACCCAGGCAGTTAAAATACTCTTCTGAAGCTGCTAATTACAGCACAGCACCCTGCTGATAAGAAAACAGCAGAGACCCTCGCCCGCACCGGCGTGTGAGAAGGGCAAAAGCCCCGGGGGGTGCAGCCTGCGCTGCCGATCGGCCCCACCAGCCCCGAGAAGCGGCTCACGGCAAGCCGGGCGGGGGGGCTGCGGACGGAGGTACTCACCGGACATGCTGGGCAGGCGGGGGCCGGCCGGGCAGGGCTCGGGCCGCGGCGCCCACCTCTCCTCCCGCCGCCTCACCTGCGGGCGGGGGGGCCGCTAAACCGCGCAATGGGATTAGCCTCCTTCCTGCTGGAGGCAGGGGCAGGTGAACTACATTCGCAGGGACTCCTGCGCAGCAGCGGAGAAAAGGCATTAGCGGCGGAGACCGTGGCGGGGGGGTTGGCACGACCTACCCCGCCCCCGCTCCGGGCGCTGCTTTACTGCGAGGGGCGCACCCTCCTGCCGCCCGCTGCCCTGCCCCGCAGCGCCCCGCTCCCGAGGCGGGCATGGCCCGGAGCTCGGCCCGGCACCGCAGCCCGGCACGGGGCACGGCCCGGAGCCCGACACCGGCACCGCAGCCCGACACCGGCACCGCAGCCCGGCACGGGGCACGGCCCGGAGCTCGGCCCGGCACCGCAGCCCGGCACGGGGCACGGCCCGGAGCTCGGCCCGGCACCGCAGCCCGGCACGGGGCACGGCCCGGAGCCCGACACCGGCACCGCAGCCCGGCACCGGCCCCGCACCTGCCCCCCTCCAGGCGCGGCTCCTCCGGCGGGCGCGGCGCTCCCGCTCCATTGGTCGCCGCGCGGCTGCGCCCACCCTGGGCTGGGAGAGACCCTCGCCTCCCATTCCTCCTGTTCCACTCCCGTCCTGTCCTCTGCCCGATGCTCTGGGCGCCCTCCGGGTTTCAGCCGCTGCGACAAAGCCTCCCCAGCACACACACGTGTGTGCAGAAGCCGAGAGGAGGGGACATAGCTCGGGGAGACTCCGTCGCGCAGCGCCCAGAGGGAAACAGCAACCTCTGTGATGGTGAAGGTGGCAGAGCGTGGAAAAAAGTCTCAGAGCATGAGTAGGGTGACTCCAGCGTGGGATGTGGTCACCCAGATACACGGGATTCACCGTGAGTGAAGGGAGTCTACCCCTAGCTCATCGTTTCCCCTACAGATACACACGGTCTGATAACTTGTCACCCAGATAAGCAAGTAGACGTTTTCAGGGAGCTTACGCTATTCAGAGGGCTGTAAGTATTTTCCCAAATGCGTAAATAAATGCACATTTATTCGCACAGCATGCTTTTGCCACTAGCTTAGAAGTCACGTAATTGTGACGTAATTCAGCCATACAATGTCTCTGCAAGGTAATTTTAGGCTGTTGTGGTTCAGCCGAGGCATTTTTGTGTCAAAATGTGCTGTGAACATCAGCATCTACTCAGCAGAGGTCAACAAATCCAGACAGTGTACCACTGAAAAAAATGGCCAATGGTACCACTCAATTATTTAAAATTTTATTTCCAACAATTTGCAAGGGATCTCTGTTGCCACTCGAAGCTGCAGCATCTGTTCCCTCTCACCCTGGGAGAATCCTAAAGGTCCGCTGGAGAAGAGGGAGTCATTCCTCTGTAGTAGTGGTGAGGTGTTTAAAGGAAGGAAGGACATAAACACACAGGAAATTAAGTTTTATTTATCCCACAGAAACAGAATTCTCAGGGATCTGTGTTCACCTTTGGCTTATATTGACAAGTTAACTAAACAACATGTTTATGAGTAGCAAGGTTGCTGTTGTAGATAATTTTACTGGCAGATGTATTTCAGTTGGGGGACTACAAAAAGCTTTTTCTTGGTGATAAAAGTGATGTCTACCTTTAGATGATTTTCTGTTTTACTTGCATGCCAGCAATTTTTTTTTGCACTATAGAATAGTTTTTAAATATCTGAGCCAGTAAAACAAGCTAGAGTTCTGATGTGCTAACAGCTAGGTTATATTCCTTCCTTGCTTCCCCTCCACACTTAAATACACTAGAGCTTCCCTACATAACCCCTCAATTACCTGAAATAATAATAATAGAAATGGTTATTGCAATAACTATATATTTATTGTTATCATGACCATCATCATTCTAGTTAAAAGGGAAATTAACACCTAAAAGTGTGCCTGCACTCTGGTATATTGGTATATTGGGTGTATGCTGACATAATTAGACCAAAGATTTTCAGAGGGTTAAACATTTGGGTAGTCAGGGTTTATCCATTCAGATTCATGGGTTTTGCTCAAATTCTCCATAATAAATCTGCTTTGGGGCTAATATGAACATGAGTAATAAATTATTTTGAAAATATTATGAACAATTTTAAATAAATTTTCATAGTATAGCAAAAGCATATTTTTTGCCCATAGAGCCTTCTCTAGACACTTAAAAAAAAAAAAAAGATAATTAAACTGTTTTGGTTTTTTGGGTTTGCCTGTGGTTTTTTATTCCTGTAATTTTTCTTTAGTTTGAAGCATTTCCTTCTTTTTCCTAGTGGGACATAGTTGAACTTGTATATAGAACATATCAGTCCTCATATGTCCCAGAAAGTAGCAAACAAAAGAAACAAAACCTAGATCATCTTAGATAAAACACAGTAGGTGTTTATTGAAAATTTTGAAGAGAAAGAAGCAGAATATATTTTCATGGCTGCACAAACCACTGAAGCTGTAACAGCAAAATAGTTATAATTTCATTAATCAAATCTTTATGTCTACCTGACAAAATATATATCAATCTGTTTTAACTATTAACATGGAAAATTAAAATTTTAAAAGAAATATTAAATGTTCTTGAAAACCATATTAACCACACCATATTAAAAATATTTTCTCATTCATAAATTAAAAGTGATAGCCACAAAGGCGTTCAGTTGTTTGTATATTGTCAATATATTTCTATGTTTAAACTGATGTACATTATAATTTCTTTCAGAATTAAAAAAATAGTGGTAATCTAAGCAAGCAACTGATATATATCCATTTAAAATATAACTTAGATAAATAGTATTTTATTTTATGAAAAAGTACTTTTTTAGTATATGTCTTCCTCTCAATAATGTAATAAACACAAAATCATGTTTACCTCCATCTAAAAGGAATTTTGGTAACAAAAATCATGCCTTGCACATAAAATGAAGATAAAACCACACTGATTTCCTTATGCTTTAAAAAGTTAGCTAAAATGGCTGTATTGCAGATTTGTCAGTAAACTGCTAGTTTTGCCTGCTTTCGACTGTATTTCATTCATTTGCTGGTTTTTTGTTTTTTTTGATTCAGTTAGCTAAATGAAGGCAGAGAGACGGGAAAAATGTCAGTTTTTGTGATAGGTTTATCTACACGAGGACATTTGTTAGCCCAGCAAGGTCGACCAGGAATGAGGGAAAGACATGAAAGAGTCTTGCTAGAAAAACTATGTCAACCACACCTCCACAGAGCATGAAGTTTAAAAGTTGTTGTGACTTGGAGTTTAGAGAATGAATCATCACAAACTCGTTCTAAATGAATCAGAAAAAGCTTTGTACCCATTTTCTCTTTTCAGAAGTTATGAATAATAAGTATTTTTTTAAAAACCCATCTTGCTAGATTAATGCCTTCAAAGGTTCCTAGAGTAGGGCCTAAGTTTTCAAGAAGAGAAATTAAACTTATGTGAAATTCTAGTTCCTGAGAAGAGCTAAATACCATTTCAGTAATTAATCAATAAAATAAATAAATAAATAAAATTACCATGTGTTCCTCTCTATTTTATTTTAAACAGTGGTTTGTCAAGATACATAATCATTTCAATATATTATAAAATTAAGAATGAATTTTCTAGCTATAGTTCCTTTCACTTTGCTGAAATTCAGACATAAATACAAAGTAGAGGCATTCAAATTTTTAGTCCTTTAGACAACTACAAATTTTCTTTAAACATAGTAAACATTACAGAAATATACTGGAGAAACCCAACAAGCGTTAAAGGAAATGGCAAACTCCTTATTCCTAGTCTATCAGAAGGATGAAGTTTTTTGGCTAATTTTGAAAACAGAAAAAAACATTTATTTGGTGACTTGAATCCTCAGAAACTCAAATCTTTTGATTTTTAGCTTATATTGAACTTGATTTCTTCGTTGTTTAAGATAACTTCTGAGTCAAAATCTGTATCCAACACTTATGAATGCAGGTCAGAGAGTGAAATATGATCTCTGGATGTTTTAAGCATATCTTTGATGACATAAAGCTCAAGGTGCAAAAGTGACATCAGGTTAGAGAGAGCAGGATTGCAATGTCTCAAGAAAACATTCATTAGAGGAAGATTTTCTTCTGTTGGAATGGCAATGTAGAATGTCACCAACCAAAGGAGCCTGTGGTCACACAGCAACTCTTCTTTCAGTGGTTTACACTGCAGCCCCACCTGAAAAATGAAAATTGAACATTCAGTATTTCTACTGTGGGTATTCTTTTCCAGCTGTTCTGAGGCTGATCTGGGCCACCCAGGCTGGTTTCCACACACAGAGCCACAAAAGTCAGACACCTCTGTGGTGGCAATTGTTTGTCAAATTCCCATCTACTTTAGCACTAAATTGGTGGAAAACCGGGCCTTACCACGTGGTTTGAAACAAAGCTTATTATTCTTGTAAGCGGTGTAGGCTGCTATTGATCCAACAACCAGTATTACAAAAGCAGAAATTACAGGAGATGTAACTCCAGCTATTAATCCTGAATCTGTGGAAAAAGAAAGAGAAAGGTTTTTTTCAGAGGCACTTAAATGGTTTGTCTTAAGCATATTGTCTGCTAAAGTGTGCTTTTCCCAAATTATGAAAATAGTTTTGTGAAACAATAGAATTAATCAGATGAAAAGAAATTGTGTTACATTACAGCTGATGTGAAAATTGTGTCTTACAGCCTAATTTAGTATATGAGCTACTTTTAGAGGGCCAACATGATTTTAACATTTCATGAAGATGAGAAATCAATTGTAGAAGAATGTAAATTATTTACTATACCTGTGTTCCCTCCATGATTGAAATTATGCTCCTCTTCTCCTGGAATAGAAGGTGAAGTTTCATCAAAGAAATATTTGTCATCTTGTTTTGAGAACTAAGTCTTTACTCAGCAAAGCATGACGTACAAAAGGCAAAAGGGGTGGCCCAACAGGACTGCAAGAGAGGATCTCCCCTTCCACTCCTCACTGACAGCTGTGCTGGCCAGAGGAATCCTCTTGACACTTCATTTTTGGGGAAGAATATTATCATCTAATAGAAGGATCATATGTAACACTCTACATCAAGCTGATTTCACAGGGAGGCCAGTATACTCTAGCTCTTCTCTACTGCCAGACAATCAGATCTTTCATCAGTAGTTTACATCAAGATCTTAGTCTTGGTCCGTCTGTTTCAGCAAGCCCCTTGCTTCGGGACTTTCCGTGCTGAATTCAAAGGGATAAAACCTGCAGGCTTCTGGCATATGCCAGAATGCTACAAAATGTTTTGGGATGCATTTCAAGATTTAGCTTCAGGCTCAAAACCATGTTTTTTCATGAAGGATAACTAACCTAAATAAAATTAACAGAGTCTTGTCCTGTTCTTTCAGGGACAAGCAGATTACCACTAAAGCAAAACCAACCAGCTCCAATTTAGGAAGACGTTGAAAGGGAAATTGGCAAAGGCTACCTGTTATAACCGGTGGTAAAGGCTTTCCATCAAGGAGATCTGAGTCATCAAAACCTCCTGCAAGATAAAGATTCCAGCTGCAAAATTATCTACAATGGTAACCCCTTCAGCCCCCTTGTCCACTCCTTTTGTAGTGTTCTAGGGAGAGGTGAGGGACCTTTGAAATCCCAGCTTCGACATGGTGGATGGGTCACGTGTCTCGCACTGAATGGTCACCTACCAAAATTCATCTGAAAGCTGAAGTACTGGCACTGTTGATGTCTACATATTCCGTGTCTGTTTTGGGCACTTGTGGGATATGTGGGCTTGGGCACTCAGTGACACAAATCCTTATATAATATGGACATCTTGAGTCCCAGTGATCCCTGAAGCAGAGAGTCAGTGCGTCCTTTCCAGGAAGGACTCCAGAAGAACCTGTCCGTGGCTCACCACTACAGCCACATCCAAAGTAAGTACAGGTACAGGGTGAAAGCCAGAATAGATATGCCACATTTACTTTATTTAAGCAAGTGTCAGGCACCAAACTCAAAAGCAATACAGGCTGCCCAGCCCCATCTGCTGTATGCCCCAGGGCCATCTTAGATGCACATCTCGAATGGATTTGAACACAGGTCTATCCCTGCCCTGTGGCTAGATGTCAAATTTGAACCTTCACATAGTTCAGTGTATACACACCCGAAATGAAAACGCAAACAAGATTAAATGTTAGTCTCGTGCCACTTAGGACACGGTGTCCCACATTTTGAGCAGGCAGAAAAGCTTTATGGTAATTTATGGTACTAAAACTCAGAAACAAGCTTTCCAAACACTGGGTCAGAAACAGGGACTACCAAAGGAAGATGTAGGGAAAGGATGATAAAAGCTATTACTAGAGAAATAAGAGATTAAAGTATTCAAAATGTCTGCTCTGAACAGTTCATAGCACTACATTTTCTTAACAACAAATAGTCTTACCAGAATTACCATAACTTCCTGGGCGTGGTGGAAGAGGTGGGTATAAAGGTTTTCTTGAGATGTCACCTATTGATAATTAATATTGTTAGATACTTGAGCAGGCAAAACTGGTAACTGTAAATAAAGAGTAGGATAATTTGACATTTTATACCTATTTCTAATTTGTCCTCCCATGAATTAATAAAAGGACCTTCTCAGTAGTTTAAAAGACTTAAGTAGCGTAGCAACAAATATCTGGCTACAAAAACTGACTTGGAAGTGAACAGGGAATATTTTCAAGAGAAGAGAAGAATTCACAAAAACATTGAAGGAAAATATTTCATATATTTCTGGCAAGTGCTAACATTGTTTAAAGCTGACAGCTGGGAGGCACCATGTGTCACTGTGGGTGTCAGTAGAGCAGTTACTCAGAGCCAACAGAGAACCTGGTGTTCCAGGCTGGGCAGGAGGCAGCAGGTTATGTCATTGCCATCAGCAGGTATTAATAAGGCCTGCAGATAAGTTTCACCTAACAGATGCTGAATTTATCTAATGCATAATGAATTTTCTGCTCTTTATCTGTGCAAAATGAACTCAGACTTCAGCTTTGCTGTCGTTTAGGACTTTGTGCTAGCATTTAGCCGCCTTTTTTTCCAAAGGATTAGAAAGAGATGCATTGGATAGAGCAGGAGATCTGATGAATAAAAGCAGTTTCTAAACTGCATATACAGTGCTGGAGTATCAAGAGCTCACTCAGGTCAAAACCTGCCAAATTTAGTATCTAGAGCTGCTGCTCTGCATGTATAGAGTAGGTCCTCTCTTGCCATCCTTTTTTTCAACCAATTCAATCACATATTTAACTGTTCTCATAGCCAGGCAGTGAATTTAGCTCTGCACAAATCAAAATTAAATCACAGAAATAAATAGCAATTTCCCTCCCCGTCCTTATATCTTTCACCTTCTAAACATGCCAGATGCCCTTTTGCTGTGTTTTCTTCTTGCCTAGCTCCTAAATACAATGCTTCTGTTTCTGAGCATCATTTAGGTTCCGATCCAGAAAATTATTTAGGTGTATGCTTAACTTCAAGTGAGTTTAGCCTACAATCAATGGATTTTAAGTAGATTCATAAAACTTTGCTGAATAATGTCTTCAGAAATACTGATAACGAGAGACAGGTCAATTAAGAACCTGAACTGAAAATAGAACAAATAAATAAAAACCAAAGGAAACACTATTTGCCGTCATTGGGATGAACAGATTCGGTTAATGAAGATGCTTAAGCTATTAATTAATTATTTACTCAATATATTTAACCTATCCTCTCATATCAGTACTCATTAAAAACTTGCAGGAATGGAACAATTAGTACAGGGAGGAATAAATGACAATATAAACATGGGAATTATTAACAAAATTAGTTTCAGCTTTGTAAAGTGTGGACTAATACATCATTCAAACAAAGGCATGAAGTACCACAGGGGAACACGGAAATGGAAAAAAAAGAGAACAATATAAAAGGTTTCATTCTCTAAGACTGAAACATGGGTAAACCAGACCTCTGCAGCTGGTTCAGAGGTTCTGTGCTGAAGAAATTGGTCTGTGCTGAGAAGTAATTGATCTTTTGTGTGGTTGTGATTAAAGTGGAATTTTAGGCTTTGATTCAATACTAATTGCATTTTGGGTAACTTCAGTATTCATGAACCTTTGTAGAGTACTTCACATCCTTGGTATATCTCTAAACACGCCGAATAAATTTTGGTGTACAAATTCCCAACCTCAAGGATTTCATATGTCTGCACGGCTCAGTACAGTACTGTGAATACTTCCTAGGTCAGATCTGGGTGTTATGGGAATACCTGGAAGTTAACAGCATGCTACAACAGCTTGACTGCTTCAAACTTAGGCTGTATCACCAGTGTTCATCTCTGAAACATTCCTTCCTGAATTTCTAACTTGCCATCAGCAGAGCTACAAGAAGCTCAAACCTCTCCATCCAGTGCTACCTCTGATTCCTAATCCTTAGGCAGGCTCATTTTTGGCAGCTGAAGAAACTACAGCCATCACCTTCTTCAAGCTTCTGCCAGAGGCCTCCACCCTGAGCCGGCACAGCTGAATGGGGCACGCTTGCCGTCCCCAGCCGTGCCTGGGGTGCTCTGCCACGGCACAGCAAGCCCCAGCTAACTCAGTGCCTGCCAGGTGGGGCAGCTGGAAGCTCTCAAAGGTAGCTGGCGACGCTCTGCACGGCAGCCTCAGGCAGAAGGGCTGCACGTACATGACTTGTAATGACTCGCATGACCATAGCACCTCCTGCAGTATTGAAATCTCTTTTTACAGATTAGGCAGAGTGCAGAAGAAGACTATGAAAGAAAAAATCCCCTTATAGTCAAGGAAACAAGAGAGTACTCACCCCCACCAAGAGCATCTCCTAAATGTAGATCGTTGTCTAAAAATGAATAGGAGGAAGATGCAGAAAAGTGAGTTACACACAATTCTTGAGGGAAGTTAAATGTTATTTTCATTAGAATGTGTACAACTGCATGTTTGACAAGCACCTTTTTCAGGTCATTCCCACAAATTCAAATAACTTATCACACTTTTCTTGAAAACTCTAATAGAATCTAATATTTACCCACACACTAATTGACAAACAGTACAGTATTTTCTACTCAAAATATGAAGGTTTTCTTCCTGATTTAAATGATGTCAAAATAATTCTTACAGTTGAATCAAGACCAATACCTCTTTAATATACCTGCAAGTAAAAAAATAAAATTAGCTATGCTAAAATATGTAACTGAACCCATTTTTTAAATACACTTCATTATTAACATTTATGTCTGTGGTTAAAATTGGTGTATGTATGTTTGGCTTTACAGTGTAATTTATTGAACTGCAAAAACTGAATACCCATTTCAAGAACAAATACCAGGGAACAAAAAACCTACTTGGGGAGAGATTGAATCACCTTATCTATATAAGGGTCATAGTGACCCCTTGCTTCAGGCAATCATATGCACCTGTCTGAAGTTGGGAGACGGTCTGTTTTTCTTTGCCTGAGCTATAAAGGTTTTGAGATAGAATTAAATGTCTGTATGTGCATGTAACCCAGTAAATCAACAAGCTGTGACCATTGCCCTGCACTGCACATGTGTCTTGATGTACCTGGGATGGAATCTTTCCATCCAATAATTTTTTTTCCATGAGCTGCAGGTGCACGAAGAGGAACTCTGTTTCTAACATGCAGGTCTGGATATGAGAATGTGGGTGGTATTTTAAGGTATATATGGAATGATGGTGAGTTCTGAAAGAAATATATTAGATGAATGTCATAACTCCAAGAATCCCTTTCTTGATACTCATAAATGTGGAGTGATACAGTGAATCAGAAGAAAAGGGACAGCAAAACCTATCGAAATTTTGGTAACAGTGCTTATTGCCACAGACAATTAGATAGACTCTCAATTAAACAAGTTTTTTTTCATTACAGATGTGTCAGAATTCCCAAAACACAAGAAAATCACCATGCAGAAGTCTGCTTTCTTCTGTTCTTTATGTCCAGGAGGAGTGGGAAGCTGCTTTTGCACAGTATCTAGTCTCATTTGCGTAACAACTCAGAAATGTTTTGATGTCACCAGGAAATCTGGCAGGAAAATAATCAAATTCATAATATATGACTTGATTTGTTCTTGTCAGGTGTTGAACCTCCCTGTGTCTGCCCAGCAGAGAGTTGCATTTCAAAAATACCTTTACCTGTCAAATGCTAACACCATAAGAAGCAATAAATTGAAAACTGGATTCAATTTATTATTGGGATGAAGAATTCAGGTAAAATGCAACTTCCACTCTGGAGGGCTCATGCAGAGATTTGTTGCAGAAATGCTAAGGTTGATATGAATTTAATAAAAATGGAAATGCATGTGTCTGTAGGGACCAGAAAAAAACAGCAAAGTGTTAAAAGAACAGACAATAAAGGTCACTGTTCCCAGCAGTAAAACTGAGGAATGTGTTGTTCCTGTCAAAACCAGCAGGCTTGTGCTCTGATGACAGCACAGATGACTTGTCAGCAGACGAAAAGCAGAAAGGCTGCAGTATATCACTACTTTTCCTGATTGTCCACCTAGAAAATAAATCTGTGCACACAGCCTGTGTACTCTGAACAAGCAGAAAAAAAAGATAGTGGGCAGCAACCTGACCAAGGCTTCAGAGACACTGGAGTGAGAAATATTATGGCCTATAATAAGGGACCTCTCTATAATACCTGATTACTCCTAAAGGATATAAAAGATCTGTGGATTCTGCTTGTCATTTCTGATCAAGAAGAAGCCCAGAGACAAGATAAAAGCTCAGTAGCTGGCAAGCTTTGTCTCATGTTGCACACAATGCTCACCAGACCACCTAAGCACACACATCTCAGTGCTCATGAGCGTGTGGGTGTGAGGATATGGCTGAATTAAATAGAATGCAGGAACAACGTGAGTGGGTAAACACCAACTCACTTTGAGATTTTGTAAATAAACACTACCTTCCATTAAATTTTGTGATGAATTTTGCTACACTGGGGAGGGGCCTACAGCAGACCTTCAACTAGGGTAGAGGTGCATGGGATGCCCAGAGGACACTGCCTGTAATTGGCCTCAGATGAACAAAAATCTCAGCCAGCCTCACTTCTGAACGAGACACAGAGGAAAGCCTGAAGTTAAGATGAAGCGTTATGCAGATGCTAGAACATACTTTTGTACCATCTTTCTGCACTTTCCAAATCCAATAATTGATTTGTAACACTGTGGGCTTGGGTTTTTTTAAGAAGTTTTAATTGCTTTTTTAAACTCTCTGCAGTCCTCTGTAGTGCTGAAAGAGACTCTGAAATAGTCTGGAAAACATGCAGTTCTTCCTGCCCAAAAATTAGTGAAGAGGATTTGGTTAGGGCAGATATTCATTTGATGTTTGTATGTCTAACAGATTTAGGAGACCCAAAAAATAAAAATTCCTTTCACCTGACTGAGGCAGCTTCAGTGTCGATAAATGGCATCCCTAAGCTACCTTTAAACATGACCAAGGATAAAGTATTTTAGGGCACAATTCAAATAACTTACTTGAAAGGTTTACACTAGGATGGGAACAAATACACATTGAGTGCAATATCTTAAATTAGACAAACGCTTCTAATCTAGGCCAGACACAAATTTTGTTTGCCAAATGAAGTTGGAAGGAAGAATGCAGCCCTTAAAGTACATAATAACAACCACTTTCACAAAATACTGCCCCTGTTTGTTCAAAGAGGGAGACAGAGAATTGCATGGAAAATGTAACTACTTTCATGCACCTAAAGTCTTATTGCAAAGTTTCTCCAGAAAAAGACTCAAAGTTGTTGTGTGGGCGAATGTTATCCAGCATTTTCCAATTAAAGCATTTTGTTTGATAGACAGAAATTTATTGCAGCGTCGTTTACATGAAAAAACTCTATGTTGTCATAAATTGTTCCATCACAAATGCAATTTTGTTCTTGTTTGGAATTTGGGTTTTTTCAACGTTACCAAGTGTTCATTGGAATTCGTTGTTTGGCATTCTCAGGACTACAGCTCTCCACTGTTCAGAACCCTTTTTCCTTTCTGACACAGGTGGTTGTAGCAATCAGTACTACGTAATACGAATCAAATACATGGTGAGAAGAAAGAATAACCCCAACTTGGTTCTGGATCTTTTCCATCTCTGTTATGGGGTATCATGAATAAATATACAAAAAAAGTAAAGATAACAGAGGGAAAAAAAATAGAGGAACAGTTAGCCATTTTTAGTAAGTTACCATGCTACACTCCCCAGGGAGCTCAGAACTATCTAGAAAAGTGTGAAGAAGATCTTCAGGAAATAAAATACCATCACTGGCCAGCCATGCTCTAATGCCTTACTGGAAGCGCTAAAGACACGTAACTGGTAATTGTCAAAAGAGCACTTATTTTACATAAAGAAGACAGCTATTATTCACACATTATCTCAGCTAAAGCACAGGAGCAAATATGATAAAGAACCTCATGTGAAAGTTTCTCACACATATAAAATCAGTTTTATGACCCATTATTTATTACTCACTGTGCACAGGTCTTGTCGGTCTTCTGATCACTGTAGGCTTCCTGGTAATTATGTCATCTGTTGGACACAATGACATGCCAATAAACAATAACTGCTTCAACTTAACAAAAGCAGGTGTCTGCAAACGTAGAGAGCTGCTTTCAATAAATCTTTATGTATCACAGCAGAAGCCAAAAATGAAGGGATGTGTTTTCGAAGCTATTTTTTGTCTGTTTTTTTTTAAAAGAACATTTTCATTTCTTGATAGAAACATTGAAATCTAGCATTTTCCAGTTCTGTGTATCTTTAACTTAAGTAGTAACCACTTCATATTCTATTCCTCAAGGAAAAAGACTTAGGATTTATTATTGGGTGTAAATGCCGTAGTAAAATAATAAGGATAGAAAATTTACATACCAGGGTGATCAAGGGCATCAGCTAAATCAAAATCCCCTTGACCTAGAAGAAATGTGACAGAAGAAAAGGCAGTAAGTCAGCAGGCAGGTTTCCACGACCTCCAGACCTGAGCCAGAACACCAGTAAGAGGCAGAAGAAAGACCCATCCCAACAGCAGCAGGCAGAGAACAAGCTGTCAGCTGTCATCCCTGCGCAGCGCCATCCTGAGTGGCTGTGAGAGATGGGCCCTTTTAATTCAAAGGAGGTGTTTGTTCAGCTAGGCCAAAGAGAAGCTGCTCTCTCGTGTTATCAGTTTGCACCTGCTGTGCAAACACCACCAGCCCTTACCGAGCCCTGAGCTGCTGCCCGTGGGCTGTCACCCCAGCCTTGGAACCCTTTGATCTTCATGCAGACACACCGCTCACAGACTGACATCCTGGCACTGCCTTGACTTGTATGGTCAAGTTATATTTTTCTGAAGCATTTCTTCAGTGCCAGCAGCACAAGCAACTTAGGCTTGGCTGTCCTTTGATTTTGTCCTCTGGCAAAATCCTCATTTTTGACCAGCATCCTGAGTACTGGAGGAGGCTGTCTGACCTGAACCCCATTGCCTCAGGATACCACCATCATCAGTAGCTAGGACAATTTCTTGTTGGAGTGAGTCATCAAAAATAATTTTGTAATACTGACGAGCTGTTGGACAAACCAGCTTCTTTGTTACAGGTCATGACACGCAGGAACAAACAATATGGAAAGCAACTACTGAGGTCCTAATGCTGTAAAGAGAAGGTGACAAAATCATCTTGTGAAGGAAGACTGTGGAAAACTTTCAGGTGCAATATTTCTTTGAAGTCAAGGAAGAATAAAAATGGAAGGTGGAATCTAGTCAGGATATGAAATTCAAGAAAGATTATGCAGATGTTTTCAATTGCTTGAGAACTAAAGCAAAACAACAGACTGAAACAGTTACTAACACCTGCCCTTCTCCTGGAAAATATTAATATTTCCCTCTCCTATTGTATGAAAAGGTGGGAAAAGGCAAAAGGTGTCGTTTTGAGACTTCAAGGGAGAAACAGAAGAAAGCTACAGAAATTCTGAGAAAAAAAGAAGACTGAAAATCTCCTGCAGAAATTATTCAGATTGATTTTTTAAAAAATTATTTCTGACGATAAACCAAGCAATAAAAAGAAAAGGACACCAACACAGAATGACTGCTTGGGAGTAAGACAGGAATCCACAGTGAAATCTCTTTGACTATGTAAACCTAAACCTTGACAGATGGGCAGTTTGTATGAGGACATCTGTGCAGCATGGTAAATTATATTTCAATAAAGCAAAATACTGCTTGGACTTCCATACCAACTTCCTCTGATAATAACATCAAATGACCACAAGGAGTAAGATTCTGTGGAGCAGAATTTTAAATGCTCATTAGCATTCTTGAGACTGTACCTAGACATTTTTAAGAATCTAATATTGGAGGGTAACAGTTGGTTAAATAGCTGAACAGCTCAGACTTCATCCACATAATGGTGGGTCTAAAAACAAAACCACATTAGATTCTCAGGGAATATGTAGCTCAATAGGAACTGCAGTCACTTCAGAGAACTCTGAAGATAAATGACAAGGGAAATAAATTAGTGAAGCTCTCCACAGAACAAAAGGACTGAAAGAAATTAATTTTACACATAATCCCTTTTTTTGGGATCAGCTTCCATAATAGAGTTGGAAATACACTGAAGAAAATGAGAATGAAATAAATTTTAGTGGGGCAGAAACAGCTTTTTTCCATTGAAGGTTTTTAATTGGTTGGGGTTTTTGTGTTTGTTGCTGCTGGCTTTGTTTGTTTAGTTTTTTTCTTTGTTTGTTTTAATGTGGATAAAGTTACAAAGAGATTTAGCTGTGCAGGTGGTATTATCTCACAGTTATCTCTGCTATTGCTGCTTTTCAGCTAGTATGCTATTTCTTGGCATTACTTCTAACCTTTTTTCTGGGAGTATCCCTGTTTTGACAAAGAAATAAAATGACTGTGATAATGTTTTTTGTTGGGTGGTCCTCAATGACTCAGAGAATTTGAGAAAATGCTTATAAGCTCCAGCTGAACACCATGAAACAGTCCTTGCAAAGTCATATCCTCAGGCACATGTGCATTTGGTGTTCACAAATTTTGAGTATTAGTTTTCTGAAAATGTGACCCAAATATCTAGTCACAAATGTAGACAGTAGCATCTTTTGTCTATGGTTTAATTTATTATCTAAATGTCGAATGGATCCACCATCCTTTAACCACATATCTGTTTGATCACAAGGGTCCAAGGTCCCACAGTTTTTGGGTAGAATTTACAAGGAACAAGGCTGGGCTCTGCAGGTGAGTGTTATCAGCTGGTCATGACAAGAAGTTCAGTCAGAAGTTTTCTGACAAAAGGCCGCCACGGCATCACTGTGCAATTTTTAATCTCCATAAGTAGGCTCAGTCCTGCACTAGATCCATATGAACACAGCTTGTGGCCCTTAAAGGGATGCAGATTTAAACAAAGCAGTAATGAATATTGCTAAGTGAGGATCAGGTTATGTGACAAATTAAGTTAACTTCTCAGGCTTTTAATATGCATAATCTAGTGTTAAAGAGGAAGCTAAAATCCATGAGAAAATGTGTTTGTATGTGTTTGTACATGTTTCTGGATGCACATCTAAAATGCATATATGTGCATGTGTGTTAGATAAATAATTATGCCATTAAGATGATTAAATGAATTGGTTTTGGGTACATTGCTAGTAGTCATAGTGATGAGATTACCCGTGTGACAAATAAATTAGAAGTAACTAACTTCTAATTGTGAGCAACAAAGAAAGGAAGAATAAGTTTATTTTACTTATTCCTGTATTTAAAGGCACGAACAAGTATGATTTCTTCATTGTAATTAAACAGGAATTGTTTCATGAATACAATGAGCTTAAAACATTATGAAGCTGGCAGAGACCAAGAAAGAAGTCTGTGACTCAAAAATGAGAACAAAAAATTTCTAAAAGGGAACAATATGTTACCAAAACCATGGGACTCATTTTATGGGTTTTTTTTTAGCTGAAATGGTGAGTTATTCTTTGCACAGACCATTTCTGATTTTAATACAATCAAGAAACCAATTTCCATCATAATGAGAAAATGAGATGTATTTTCCCATGCATGTGATTTGGAACATACCCATGTACTGGTCCTACTTTATTCAGGAAGCCATTATATTTGTTTAAAGGAAATTACTCATTTCTGCGAGAACATAAAGGTTTATGCCCCAGAGTGGACTCTGTGGACAAAATCTCAATGAGCAGGTACTACTTATTTCATGTAATAGCCTCATGATCCATATTTGCTGATGAGGTTACTGTAGCTTGTTTTTCCTTCAAGGACCTTTAGTTTCCATAAACAATGATTGCCATTACAACCCCTTGACGCTGGGGTGGAAAATGAGTATGCTTTAAAATCTATAATTAAGATCCAAGGTCCAGCATATAGACCACAATATGAGGACCTGATTATTGACTTCATGTTTTTTGCTAGGCCACTTCTGGTTTTAGTTTAAATGCAAGGGACATGAAAAGGACTGTCTCACTTATTCCTACAAGAACACATTTAAATAATTAGCAGCAACTAAGATGCACGAATAAAGTAGGAGTGGCAGTACTGCTTTAGCTCTGTGCAACATAGCCTCACCAAACACAAAGGAAAATCTTCTAGTTCTATGATATTTGCCTTGCTGTTCAAAGGTAACTGATGTTCCTTATGATCTGATATGCCCTGCATACCTAAAATAAAACAGATATAATTTTCTGTATTGTGCTTCCGAGTGAGTTCAGAAGCTGGTGTGTGCTGTAAAACTGCAGGCAGAGCAAAAGAACTGAGATCTCCCGTGAAGGAATGCCATACATGTTCCTGTGCACCCTACTGAGATTCTCAGCTTTGTCATGAGGCAGCAGAGCTTAGCCCATGGTGTGGGCTCTTAATCCAAAGCTTCTCTTTGTCACTATAGTTTCATGAAGCTGCCAGCCCTTTTCAGCCATTTGGTCTGAGAGTCTTAGGCTTAATGATGGTCGCATTACATGAGAACTGTACTCAAACAAGAGACCTACATGAGTATTCCTACTGAAATCCCTAGTGTGGCACAGGCAACAGCTGTGTTGGGCTCTCTGAGTGGCCACCACTGCTTAAGTACCAGCTGGCTAATCCCCACTTTCCCCGGCGGGTAGCTTGGAGACAGCAGAGGGAACTGAATATCTATAGGTGGTCAGGGAGGTGCCAGGCTTTGCTGTTTCTCTTGCTCACAGAGCATCTTGTGATGTTCCTCGTCCCACTTTCATACCAAGTACACTGGTAAAATGCATGCAAAACACCTCTTGACCTTCAATATGGATAGCCCCTGGTTCTTTCACCACTGCTGCAGTAAGACCAGGGATGTAAGGAAGGACTTTAATTTGTCTGCTAATCTTAATGCCTACGCTGGCCTTTTCTATCATTTAATCTGTAGCATTGCTGCCCTTTGAAAATATATTGCTGTGATTTAACTTTTACATAAATTCTTCAGGAATTAAAAATCTATTGATAACAGGCAAAGCTTATTCAGTGGAAGTGGGACTGTTATATTTATAACCCATCCAAGCCCTTTCTTTCAGCTGGGATGGTGTGTTTGCCTTCATGAGATATTGTACTACAGGTCATATTTAAGTATTTTTAGTATTTTCCCATAATGTTCATAGATGTCAGCCTGTGGAAAGGAAGACTCTAATCAAAACAAACTGAATTTCTCTCCTCCTACTATGAGGCAAAATGCCACAGAGAAAGGTCTGTTTTTATTGATTTCTAATCTTGAAAGAATTCTGACATTTATTTGTTATTTATTATCCTCAATGGGATGGAAAGGAACGGAAAATTGCTAGTGAAAATAAGTTAAAAATACACACTCAGGCAGGTTGGGCACTGCTGCCAGGCTTGCAGTGTGGCAGCGATGTTTAAAAAGTGAACCTGAGAAGCTGAGTAACTACACCAGTTGTTTTCTCTTCTTAAGCTCTGATGTTGCAACAGCTCTGCCGTTGTTAGTGCTTCAACCAGTTCAGGTATGTCGATTTTTCAAACTGCAATCACGCCCTTAGCTGATAGCACTGACATGCCTATGGATAATCACAGTTCAGGTCTTGGGAGTGAAATAGTTTTGGCAGCCAGCAGAAGAGAGTTTGTTGCCTGCTGGATCCATAAATGCTTCAGCACGTCCACAGAGACCTCACACAGAACAACAGTGAGGACTGCAGCTACATGGAGCAGTGTTAAAAAAGCAGGACTGTGTTTTTCATCTCTCCAGTTCTGTCTTTTAACTCCAGTGAAAACTACATTATTCACAGAACTAAGTCACATAGGGTCTCAAATCCTAACAAGTCTACAAGTTTTTCTCCGTAAAGTGCACAGCTAATTAACCGAGACTACAACTGATTTTGAGTCAAAACTTTGGAAGCCTTAGCTGAACAGAGATGTGTTGTTTACTGACTAGCAATAAATGCTGCTCCCTTTACCTATGTAGCATTCAATATCTGATGGAGTAAATGTAAACCATCTCAGATATCATCAGTCTTGGCACTGTCTTTGTCATTGGCTAAACATGTGATCTATCAGTCAACATTAAAGACCATGGATATATAGATTATATCTATATTGGGAACCTGAGAAGCATTCTGAGCAGTCAGGTCTGAGTTGAGAGCCTCAGTTGCTTTCCAGGTCCATAGAGGGGGGAACCCCCAGGTTGCACAGCTTTCCCACTGCAGGTGTGCACACAGGTTTGTGGCCCAAATGTGACCTGTGTTTCAAACAGATGCATGATCTCCGTTACCGGGGAGCAATGTGAGTTGTGTCTGAGCACACCTTAAATGGGCAGTGTAGACACAGCCAAACCTGAATTACCAGAGACCAGCCAAGCTGCAGGAACTGATGAGGGATGTTACCATGAAATTCAGTGGAAGAAGTTTCTGTGGAGTTTATTTCATTTGGATTGGGCTAAAAGCCTCTCAGACAATTAGCTGTTGAAGCTCAAATAAATAGGAGCCTTCATGTAACCTAAGTCTGGCAATTACAAAAGCTAAAGAGCATAGCTAAAAATGTAATACTGCAGTGAGCACATATGTTTCTGAACTGTATCAGATTTCACTTTCCTTGTGCAATACAGTTCTTGGTTCTGCTATGCTTCTGTTGAGATGTGTCCATCAAGGTAGTCTAGCCAACTAACTCAAGATAGTTGGGCATAAAGGAAATGCTGGATGAGGAGGAATGATGTCATCTGGTCTGGCTGTGGTGGCCCAGTAGTTTATAGATACTATCACAGAGGATTACAATTTAGAAAATAATTAAGCTGCCTGTAAAAGGGTGAATCATGTCATAGACATTCCTATCCTAAGAACTTAGACCAGCTTTTCACCAGCAAGGTCAGGCCTTTTTCATATCATGTCTTGATTGGGACTGCGAAGATGTTCTTGTAAATATCCCCTGGAACATGGGGAATACTTTGATGATAAAATTCAGTGTCTGTTGCCACAGAGTTAAAGTAATTAATTTTAAAGTAATTAATTTTAATCAAAGTGGATTAAATAGTTTCCAGAGTCATGAGACTGTGCCCAAAGCCCACAGCAACTTTCAGCAATGACTTCTTCCCCAAAGCAGAGCCTGAACTGGCTCTAAATTAGCACATGTGTAAATGAAGAATGATTAGGCTGACTATCCTTGTAATTAAAACAGTAGAGTATATGCAAATTGGCTTGCTCAGCCTCAGATTGTCTGAACTGAGCTATTCAACATAAGACAGTTACAGAACAAGAAAGTCTGCATGCCAGAGGTGAGAGACTGCATGAATCATCACTGCTCACAACACAACATGCAGGCCAGCACAGCCCTACTGCTCTGCTCTTTCTATGCCATGCTAATTGCTGAAGACCTCTAAATAATTCCTCATTTGTTAAAATCAAACCATCGAACTAAGTTAAGACAAGGTTTTTTTCACTGCCCATCACTGCAAGATCTCCTAGGGACTTCATTTAAATACGGGGTTGTGGGAGGATCAGCAGCAGCTGCTATTTTGGAACTATTGATTAATGATTGATTTCTTCCTGCAGCCAACACTGCACTAAAAGTTTCTGCAGTATTGCTAATACACAAAAAAGAAAAGGTTACAAGTACACCACATGGCAGATGCACGCAAAGATAATTCTATTTGGTTTGACATCAAGAAAAGTTTGAAAGAATATTTTGCTGAAAGAAACTATGTTTGAATGTAGTAAAATGACTCAGTACGAAAAGGCTACATTTTCCCTATTGCTATTCATTCATCAAAAAATACATACAAAATGTATTCAATTCTTAATTAGTCCTGAATACATTGACTAAGGTTAATAAACTATTAGTTTATCATTGATAAAGCATATGTACCAATATAAAAGCATGAACATCTTTAAATTGAATCAGAATTTGTTTTTACAGTAAAACACATAGGTTTCAAAATATCAATAACCAAGAAAAGCTTTAAAATATGAAGTCAGCATTTGATTAAGGATGTCTTTGGAAACTGGAAGCTCCCCTGGAAGCTCTCATTTTACAGCTTCCATTTTAAAAAGTTTATACTCAAGCCTAAGCCTGTGAATCATTTCTCGCAACACTAGCGAGAACATAAGAAATTATAATAAACAAACTTCAACTAGCATAGATCTTATTAGCAATCATTCAAGAGATATGTATCTCTTTAAAAACCCGTGAAATTCATATAAACACTTTTGAATGCTGCTCATGAAACAGTAGCAACAACAGAAAAATGCTAGCAAGCATTTCCAAATAAACAAGCATTCGTTTTAGGGGCTGGGGGTTTAGGCTGTTTGGGGGTTTTTTGTTTTATTGTTTGGGGTTTTTTTTCATTTTTAATAATCTAGCCCTTTAAATAAGCCAAGGTAAAGCTCACTTACCTCTTACGTGGACTAGAAGGAAGCCAAGGCACAAAAGAAAAATATTTCTGAATTTCTTCATGCTCTTCTGTGCAGTGCCTTGATTGCACTGGTTGGTTTTTTCCAAGCAATGATGGTAGATGTTGCAACTGCAGTTCCAAGGTTTGAGGGAGACACTTGGAACCAGCAGCTCTGTCCAAAGAGGTTTCTCACCACCACACACAAGCTCTGCAAGAGAGAGAGAAGCCTTTTTGCGTACGAGGCAGGTAACAGAAGCAAGCAACCCTGCTAGAGCCAAGCTGTGAGCAGCATACGAGGCGCCACCTGTGCCCCAAGAAACTTATTTATCGCCCAGGCAGGAAGCATGGAGCTGGGGAAGCAGTGGCAGCACCCAATGAGGAGGGTGCCAGAACACTCTGGATCCACCTCCTTCCCAGAGGGGAAAGCAAACCTGTTTGACATCCTCACCTTCAAAGTAGGGTGTGGTGCTGTGGGAGCTCAAGTAGCTTGTAAGGGAAGACTGTCCTTCTCTGAAGGATGCTTGAAAGAATCACTCAGACATATTCTGTCCTCAAAGCATCACTTCCCTGCTTGTTTCTTGGCTCAGCAGTAAAAGCTGATAAAGGCAATCCTGTCAGCCTTAACCTTCATCCAATTCCTTAATTTGATGGCCTGAGTAAGGGGTTAAGAATCTGCTTTGCAGCTACTTGGATTTGGCTACAGAGGGATGACAAAAAAATCTAGTTTTATAAACTCGAAATGTGATGTCGGACTACTGAATTGAAGCATGCTCAGCTCCCCAGTGGATGCTTATCTTCACAGGTAAACATTGCCTATCATTACGCTTTCTATTGATCTAGTTTGGGTTTTTTTTAAAATATAAATATCCATGCATATCCTACGTGGAGAGAGATGTCAGACGGTGTTGAGTGTGATGATACAAAGCTTTGGAAAACGAACAAAAATCATGCATCTATCTGTACATGGACATACTTTTAAAAACGTGATTTTAATCCAGTTTTGTCACAGCATCTCTCTAGCAAACACATGTGCCAACAGGCTTGTCCTCTGAACTGGATTGCAGCCATCACCCTGGTGCCCAGCACCAGCAGGGTGACTGGTGTGCGTCCTCCCTTGTGCTGGGGGGTAAGGGGCACGGGGTTTTGTCAGAGCTGTTTTGTCTAGGGCAGCAAATAGCTCACGGCTCTGCTCCCATTGATGCCTTTTCCTGGTCTTAAAATCAAGAGTCAAACACGGTTAGAAGGGAAAAAGGGATTTTACCTTGGTATTTATTTTAAGGATCCTTAGGTGCACTACGTCCAGGTCGAATGCACCTCCATGCACACTGCAATGCCCACCCAAAAGATCTGGTATATCATTATAGGTCTTACTAATTAGCATGTCTATCAAAGATTCCCCAATGAGAGGCTTGAGTGAGCCCCCCTCCCCAAGGAACCTTCCCCTGGATGGTTCTATCTTAGTTTACAAAAAGTGTTCTGGAGAGGACCTTGGGGTCTGGGGCACACTGATCCCCTAACAACAAAACCTCTGAAACGTTTAGTCTCCTAGCTTAACAAACAAGTCCAAGAATGTAGGCAAAAAGCACTAAGAATACAGAAGTTGTAAACAGGTATAAAGGGGTATAAAAGGAAAGGCAAAAAATCATCATGGCATCACCATGAGTGGCCAATCTGAACACTCGTGGTGTTGCTGGGTGATTCAGTCTGATGTGGGGCACAGGCTGCCCCCAACTGCATTTCTGTTGAGTTACCCAGAATATACAACTGAACTGATGCTTTTATGCTAACTACACAAAACAGATGCAACAACATAGGATGGACTGATAGAACTTGGTGGTACTGGATCCTCAAGAATCTTGATGTTCTAATAGGTCAACTCCCTCCCTCTCCCCCGCCCAAATTTGAAACAGCAGAATGGTTTGTAAAGGTCTGGCTTATAGCTACTAATAGAAGCTCTAAAGTTCAAATTGGGTATCATCATTCTCCATGTCAGGGCCAATTGCTCAGTCTCAGAAGAATTAAGGACATTTAGGCTGAAAAGGTGACTTTTCCAGCCAGTTAAAATAAGAACTATACCATGAAAGGTATAGTTCTTGTATGTGAATGCTAAAGGCCTGGGTGCAGGGAGATTTCTCAGTTTTCTGACAGTGTCTGTGTGAAAGACTTGCCTTCTCACGGACGCTATGGGAAAACAGTTGGGAGATTTTGTAAACTATGGTATTGTTATGATACCAAGGAGAAAATATCTGAAGTAAGTGTTGTTGGGTTCAGCCAATCCCTCTGGGGGGTGGTTGGTCAGTGAACCAATAACCTTATGTCGGTGTCCAGCGTGCTGAGGTATATAAACGAATTTGTAAATTAATAAAGGGTCGGTTTCTTCTCACCCTAAACCATCCATGTCGCTTTATTCCTCCGTCTCTGCTCGCTAGCGACACTTGTATACCATAAATCCACTGTTTATTTTTTTTTTCCAGAATACCAAAAGCAGGCCCACGTGCTGATCTTCATGTAAGTGATGAATTTGCCTGAAGGGAACGGGAATGTTGGCAAGGTTAGGTACTAGTGCCAGGCAAGTCCAAACAGCTTGCATATGTTCAGTAGCTTTAGTTCAAAACAGTTGTTCCTGCAAGTGAAGTCTTCCCAAAATGCATGGTCTCTCCTGTCTGCTGGTACAACTTCATTGTGATATTGAACATTCTCAGATGAAGTTTGAAGATGATGCACGTCTTGTTCAGTTCTTCTGAAGCCAGCTATTGCCCCATCTAGCTAAATAAAAACAATATGAAGGTGGGCGGCACTGGAAGGAGTGGATCTGGTGTAGGAGTCAGGATGTCTTGAATACTTATCCCACTCCTGTTCTTGGGGGCATTGCAGGAACTTCTTGATCTCAGTGCTGTCCAAAACATGCAACAGCTTGCCCAAGATAACAAGTAAAAAATATTGTATATTACAAAGAAATATATGGGCTAACACCTGATCATAAATTGCAGTTTTAGCACTTAAAAAATCATTGACCCATCATTTTCTGTGTTAAGGAAACCAAAGATCTGCCTACTATTCACCTGACAAGGTGGATTAATAGCTTTTTTTTTTTTTTTTTTACTTTCTTTCAAGGAAAACCCAATATTTTAGAAATGCAAATAGAGGTAGAAAAGGAGCCAGTGTGTCTGTTTATTCTCTACACCACATACATCAGGCCTCTTTTAGATGAGACAAGCTAAAAGGGAAAAGGAGTTCAGCCACAACTCATCACAGTGGCAGCCCCATCTTCCTCTGGGCAGAGGTTAGACACTGCTCTCTTTGGCATGGGTAACCTGCTGTATGTGTCTACTGGAGATGAAAGAACTGAATTATACACTAGAACTACTTGGGAATGCCACTAATATCCTACACTACTCATCTTTTGTCATAAAAACAGCAGTACTTTAATTAAAATATTGAAGCATCCAGTAACATAAACCATTAATTTAAATGTAAGCCAAACACACAAGTGAATTGGTGATACAATTTCTTGACAACAGAAGAATACAATTACTACGTACTAGCTAAAGTTTCAATGATTTTTCACGAGCAGATGGAGGAACCTGTATTTTATTCTTGTGGTTCTTAAAGTACTCCAAATGCAGGGATTTGGGAAAACTGTGGGTTTGCCCCATTTAAGTTCTTTTCCCACTCCTAGTAATCTCTTCACTTCCTTTTAAATGTGTCTTTATATCTGTGTAACAGAAAAGAGAAAAATGAAGTAATATTTTCAACTTGTGAAAAGGTTAGGGCTTGCTTCATAATCTTCTCAAGTGAAAAACACACACGTAGAACAGTGTGTTTGAGATGGTCCTATTGAGATGGTTCCTAAAGGAATAAGTGAAAAAAAAAGCAACACAGAAAAGCAGCACTGGAAGTGTAATTCAGCCCAAGATACACTGAAAACTGAGGGCACTAAAATGTTTTTCTTAGCATTCAAAATTTTGCACAGATATTGAAATATGCACAAATAAGAGCTACAGCAAAAAGCTGCCAAATGTTATGCTTAAGAATTGCTTTCTTTCATTTGCACAGCCCAATGAATTCATTTGGATAAATCTGGATAAGTATTCAAAATGAACATCGCATTTGAAAACCATCAAAACATTTTTCAAGCAGTCTTTTCCACCAACAGGATGAACTAAACTGCCACTGCAGCTACCTTGTAGAAGCTAAAGTGACATATTATTCTACAAGATCCTGCTTTGATTATTTTTCCTCCTATTACTGATGGTAACTCCTCATCCTCAAAGGAGGCAGACTGGAATAAGAAATGGAAGTGAAGAGCATGTGTTACAGGAGCGGGACAGTGCTCTTTGTTGCCATCCATGTTAACTCAGTTTAATGGTAAAGGTACCTCACCGGGGTGAACTTGCAGTTTGGACCTAAAAAGGACAGTATTTTTTCATTCCACTGCACAGTCTGATTGAAACATGTATAGAAACGATGTTAATTCCCAAATCTGAAAGTCAATGGCAGCTCAAAAGGCCATGATGGGCAGCAGCTGATCTGCAGGAGATGACTGTGGAACTACTTCAGTAGAGTGATGAAAAATTGTTAACTGGTAATGTTTCCTGTCCCAATGAATGGGAGAAACAGTGAATTAGGATATTTTAGCTCGGTAAGGTAATGGCAGTTGTGCAAGAAGAAACAAGATCAATGTTTCCGTGGCAAATAGCAACACTGCAATTAACACCCCAATAACTGCAAGTGAACTGCTACATTTTATCCACCGGTAAGTAACAGAAACCCATAAATTGGCACCTTCTCACAACAAGAGAAGAGACTGAAATTTCAAGCCTTCTGTTTAACCTTTTACATCTAGGCAGCAGCAGCCAGCCTTTCTTCCGTCTTCCACAACTCCAGACCGTGGAGCCATAACTGCACAAACCAGTAAATAGGAAAAATCAGTAAGTTTGTTACTATTTAGGCACCCCTGGCTTGCCTTCTCATTCAGTTATGGTCCTCTCACATCAGAAGATGAGACAGCACATGGACCGGCAAAGTGTCTACTGCTAAAGGATCTGATGATAACTGGATGAGGAACATTGAACACCGTTAAGTTTGCCCATACAAAGACTTCTAAGTGCATATTTTCCATAAATTCTGGGTTACCAAATCTTCTGCAAAAGCCATGCCTGTCCTTCAGACAGACAGATGCCTTCTCTGCATTTCACACCAGTAAGCATCTCCTGAAAGCAGCTCAAAGCTTTGTCGATTCTGGTCAACTTCTATCTAAAATGATTATAATGTCTGTACGAAATAAACCTGAGCTGCTGATGGAGCAGGAAGACAAACTATTTAAAGGACCCTTCCCTAGATAAGTGAACACCAAGTTTTTTATTTTCAGGACTACTACAAAGAAGAACACATAAACCTTTTTTTGTTTTATTAATTTATTTTTAGAAAAACTGCAATGTTGATAGGAGGTTTTAATAAGCAATTTTTAGGCTCACAAAAGCTGAAAAAGGATTCAAGAGTCTTGGTTAGCTAAAAGCTAGTTTGAGCTCCTCCTGCCACTCTATCCCTAACAAACACTGACATTTCTGTTTTCTCTATGCTTGGCATTCATATATTTGTTTATTCATGTAGGCAAGCAGTACACTTCTTTCCTTTGTATTTACATAAATCAACTGTTTATATAGAAATCATTTTTGTACTCTCACTCTTAAAGATTTCAGCACTTTTATACTAAAAGCAGATGTGGGGCAAAAAGAGACTAATTAATTCCATAAGAAAATACTAAAATCTGTTTAAAGCTTTGTTGCAAGCTAAGAAACATGTACAAGAAATTCTTAAATGAATCATCCTTGGCATACATTCATATTTGAATGTACAGACATATTTACAGGTTTAATATCCAAATTCATTAATGAGTTCTAAGATGTTCCATGAAATGTCATCCTCCTGTAGAACTTTGTCAGGTGGCTGAAGCCCATTAATAAGACACATATGGTAAAACTGCATGAAAATGTAAAACTATTAGAATGAAAGCCAACAAAACTGGTCAGACTATTCCTTCCAGACAGAACTAGTTATTATTCCAGATTTAGTCCTTTAGCTGTTATGAGCTGTAGTTTTCCATGTTTCCACAGATCCTTGAAACCTTCCTGTCGCTTTCAAGAGCCACAGCACAGGTCACAAGTGCTTTCAGAGGAGGTTGCAATCATAGGTCATCATCCTAGGGGAATCCTTCACAAGTCCAAAAGCACTTCTCACATGTTTGCTATTTCTACTGTTCAGTGGATGTCTGTGGAGTGAGGCTGGCTTGTTCTGGTCAGTCTTGCTGTTTGTACTTTGGAACTGTAGTACTGTTTCTGTCCCTTACACATGTATAATAAGCCTTCTGAATTCAGCACTATTTTCTCTTAAGCTTTTGGCTATGGAAATCTGAAGATGTTAATCCCCACTCCCAAGTACTTCATCCACAACTGTTTAGACAATGCCAAACATCAATGTTGCCAGAAATACAAAGTCCAATTATGGTTCTGATCTGCAAAACAGGCTTTTCCACAACTGACCAGCTCAGTACTTGCTAAGCAGGAAGAGCCAGAAAGGATGAAGGCTCTGTGTGCATTAACTTAGGGTTTTCTCAATCTGTACCAGACAGATACAATGAAAAAAAAATCTAAAAACAAAACAGAATTTTTTGTCTCCTGAATGCTCAAGCACAAGTATCTCTTCCCTGGCAGCTGGCCCAGGCAGCTACACAAATTGCATCAGCAGCACCCACACCCAGATCCACCATCCATACACGGCGAGCCATTTGCTCTCAGGTGGCCACAACATATACCAAGTTGGCTGGTTGGTCCACTCACTGAGTACAGGTTATTTGGAAAAAACGCTTGTACTGCCTGAGAGCAGTAACATAACAAAAATCATAATTGCATATTGTTTTTGGAGAGGTAAGGAAAAGTTAAACACACTGAATGCACTTGAGACACACCCATTTGTCAGAGGAGTCAAGGAAAGAATGTAAAGGCACAACATACTTCTACACTCTTGTTATTAAGGACACGTATGGGTGTGCAACAATGCTTCACAGGGCTAACCATACAGAAGTACTCAGCTCTAAGTCACAGTCCCAGAGGTGTTTCAAACAAGAACTGTTTTCTCATGAAACTTCAGACTCTGCTGTTTATGTTATGCTTTTTCTGTTTCCTTTTTCTTTTTTTTTCAGGCAGAATGCAGGTTGTTTATCCAGTTCCAAAGATCTGCTCTTCATCACTCTTTCTTTAATTTAGTTCTCCAGAAGCGTGCGCTGAACTGAAAAGTGAAAACCAATTCAAGATTAGTGCACTGAGTTAGCATACAGTGTAAGTTATGCATTACTATGTAATAGTTTATGCAGTCAACAAACTTTCAGTAGATGTTTGACACTGTGTGATAAGTTCAGGTAAGCAGAGGCTTGATTCTGTGGAGCCAACAGGCTGCATAGCAAGAGATACTACATCACAAATTTCTCACTCAAATAACCACATCCTACTACATCAGGGAAGCTATCTACAGTTGCAGTGTAACCCAGCACTCAGTTCAGGCTTGCAGCTCTTGCAGATGCAAACAGGCTGCATAACTCACACAAAAAGTAAGTTACTGAAAGGAAGTTCCTAGGTTAACTGCATTTTCAGGAAGTCAAAGATAGGTCTACACAAAATTTTGAAAATACAGACCTATTCTGCCATGCCATTTGACCTGCAAGACTGCTTCTAACTGGAAGCCATGTGGGTACATCTATAACCAGAAGCAGACCTAAGATCTGCTGACTCCCAGAACTTAGATCAGGAGCAGCACCATGCTGACCATGGCTGCCCAGTCTCTTTGCTCAACGCATGATCATGCTTGACTACAAAATAGAATACAGTGTTTGTTGCTTTAAAAGAGATCCTTCCACAGCTCTCACCTTTGTAGAAAGATTAATTATGTGATGGTTCTTTCACACAAGAATCATTCTCTGTTCAAAATAGAGAATGCTTTAATTACAACATGCTACTGAGTTCAGCCCTCCTTGCTCCAGTGTAGCTTCATCTCTGTCCAAATATCATAAATTTTTTAATATGCACTCTTGCAGTGCTCTGTATCAGTTTATAATTAGAAAACATTTTAGATTCCAATCAGAAATAACATACTAATAAACTTCCAACTGCAGTTACCTATCACACTGAAGGAGCAGGCTTGTATTTTCACAATTGCCTCTGATAATACTTTTGCAGAGAAAATTCAATTCTTCACTTTCTCTAAGCTCCTACATTTCAATGACTTCTCAAGGCAATAAACCAATCTGTTCAATAAAAAAACTAGAGAAGAGTGGCCTCACTGTCAGAACTGAACGCTTGATTCAGTTCTAAGTTTGTTGTCATGGTAAAATCATAGAATTACAGAATCATTTATGTTGGGAAAGACCTTTTAGATTATTCATTTTAACTCTTACCCTAGGACTGCCAAGTCCACCACTAAACCATGTCCCTATGTGCCACATCTATACATCTTTTAAATACCTCCAGGGATGACAACTCCTCCGCTTTCCTGAGCACCTGTTCCAGTGCTTGACAACCCCTTTCATGAAGAAATTTTTCCAAATATCCAATCTAAACCTCCTCTGGCACAGTCTGAGGCCATTTCCTCCTGTCCTATCACTTGTTACCTAGGAGAAGTGACTGACATGCACCTGGCTGCAGCCTCCTTAGAGGTGGTTGTAGAGAGTGAACAGATGACCCTCGAGCCTCCTTTTCTCCAGGCTAAACATCTCCAATTCCCCCAGCTGCTCCTCATAACACTTGTGCTCCAGACCCTTCCCCAGCTCCACTGCCCTTCTCTGGACTTGCTGCAGCACCTCAGCGTCTTTGTTGGAGTGAGGGGCCCAGAACTGGACACAGCACTCGAGGTGTGGCCTCACCAGTGACGAGTACAAGGGGACAATCACAGCCTTGGTCCTGCTGGCCACACTATTGCTGGTACAGGGCAAGATGGCACTGGCCTTCTTGGCTATCTGGGCACACTGTCAGCTCATATCCTGCCAAAAGCGCTAATTTATTTTTTTTTTTAACAAAACAGCACAATTCATTTTCTCCAGTATATCAGATGTCAATAAAGTGCATTTAATAGGATCCCCACCAAAGAGCTGATCTTCCATCTAGATTCTCGTCTTACCAGGTGGCTCAGATTGTGCTCCCCTATGGCTTTCCATATTCACATTCTCTTCATCTGCTGGGAAAAAAACCAGATGTTTAGCATTCAAATTCTCTTATATTTGAGGTTCTTGATAAATAGAGATAATTTGAGAGAAGAAACAGCAGTGAAGAAAACAGGCTACTGATAGCGGTTGAGTTACCCTTGTTTTCTCTGCACATTAATTTTAACATGCATGGTAGAGATGTTACTTGGTTTCCAACCTTCCCAGATTACAAAACAGCAGTGCCTGGCTGAATGACTGCTCTATCCCTTCACTAAACAGTCAGAAAGACTGAAACAGACAAAACCAGTTTCTGCCCCTCCTATCACCCACAGTACTCCCAAAATTCTCTGATCCAAATTATATCTTATTTAGGTGGAAAGGAAGCAAGCAATAGATGACTGCAGAAGAATCATTTGGGGATGAACTTTGGGGTAAGTTGTCATAAAAGTGGTAAGTAGGCAAGCATCTTGTGAAGACACAAAGGCAAAATTTACAAAATTAGAAATTACAAAGTATTTTTCAGCAAGAAGTCTCTAATCTCCAACCTCCACTTGATGCTCCTTAAAAAGTATTTTTTTGCATCTCTCCTGCTTATTTTTTAGCAAGAAGTGCTTTTATTTTAAGAAATGTAAAGTTTTAAGTCCTCCTAGTTTTGAAACTCTAATTTTTGGGCAAGGAATTCTTCAGTCTTAGATGACTAGTAAGAAAGGTGAACATAAATTCACTGGGCTATTACAACTACCTTATGCATAGGATCAATTTAGAGTCCACATACAAATACTAAACTGCCTCTCTTTCAACAGTAGGAAACAAAACTAATTTGGAATTCTTACCGCTTTGCTTGAAACAGAGTTTCTTCTTCTGGTAAGCAATGAAACTAGATACTGCTCCAATCACAGTAGCAGCCACAGCACTTACAATTCCAGCTATTGCTCCCTGAGAAGCTGAGAAAAACAGAGACATTTGTATACATTTTTCAGAATTGAAAGCCATACCAAACTTGTATTGTCTCAAAGTAAACCCTGTGAACACTTCCAAAAGCCATTAAACTGAAATTACATGAAAATGTACTAATCAACTCTGTGCATAATGAAAAGTGAATCCTCTCATTTTATAACCACTGATTTCTTAGCAATGCCCATTGTTAAGGAACTTAAGCATGCCTGTCTTAAGTTCCACTAATTAAAAAAGCTACCCTTTCATACCCATATCTACTTTGTATGCATTCAATCACTGCACCAGCATCTCTGAGATCTTAACACTTAGGAATCATTTGCAACACAGAAGCTTTAAAGGATTATGGAAGCAGAGCTTGAAAGTAAGAATTCCAGATTACACAAAAGCTTTTTAATTGCAACCCACTCCCAGTAGTGACCATTCTAGCAGAAGATTAGCAATACAGAAACCCCAAGAAAACAAGCTTCATGCATCCAAACACCATCATTCACACAAACTCATGTATTTACCTTCATCTTCTTGGCCATTGTTTGGAGTTGGGTCCTTTCGTTCTGCAAAAATGAATGGAGCGTTTACATTTTATATGTATAAAGAACACTCATATCATAATTGACAAACCTTTTCTCAATTAATTATGCAAAATTACAAGCCATCTATTATATCCATACGTGCTAAACTGGCACTGAAACTTTCTGTCTCCAAAGCGTGGCTCAGAGCGGTGCCAACTCCAGCCTTGAGTGCTCAGCACTTCTACAAAACGAGCACAGAACATTTGTGAAATCTGGTTTAATAAGCTTGTGCACCACCGCAGAGCACTCATACAATTTCAGAGTAACATTCAGCTGTATTTCCATGGAATCAACTATCTTTCCTAAACTCCCAGCCTCATCTACTAAATGCCTTTGCAGTTCTCTTTGCAAGCAAGCCAGAAGTTCTGTAAATACTAAGTATATTTGTCACTATGCAACCTGTACCACTGAGGCAGGAACCTGTGCAGATGGAACTACCACACAAAGTCTCCACTGATGTTTCTTGCCCCTTCCAATTTTCAAGTACTGCCCCAAAGGAACCTCAGAAAGGGAAAGCTACCCAAAAACGCAGCATCAGTAACCTGTATCTAGGACAACTCTCCAGAGAAGTCAGTAACCATTAGCACGTCTCAAACCCCATTAAGACAGTTAAACTAACTCTGATCTGGAAATTGCAGTAATGCACACAGGGATGACCAGCCCCATCCTAAGGACAATCAGCACCATCCTAAGGATGACCATTACTGCAGCTTTGTTCCAATGACCATCTTTGTACTGCGCTGCACCTTAACAATTAGACATAGAAAACTACCAAAAAAAGTTTGGCAAGCTATGAAATGGTTTTATACTGCTCAGAGTAGATACACCCTACATAGAATCATATGGTGGTGAAGGGATCTTAGCGATCACCGGGTTTCAAACGATCTGCCACAGGAAGGGTACACCTTCCACTAAACCAGGTTGCTCAGAGCTCCATCCAACCTGGCCTTGAACACTTCCAGGGGTGGGGCATCCACAGCTTCTCACCTCCTCACCTCTCACCTGCCTCACCACCACCACAGTAAAGAAGTGAAGACTAAGGATCACTTGGAAGTGTAAAGATCAGTTCATCTGGTGGGACAAAGGAAATCTTTGAGAACACAAGGTGGACCCTCTTCTGGCCCACTCCTAGACTTCATAACTACAAGAACTAAAAGAAACTGAGAGTATGTCACAGAAGATCAAAAATAGCACTTGGATGACCTTAAAAAACTATATTCATGGTGAATTTTGAAATAAATACCACATTCACATTTCAGTTTTAGAAGCCATCTTTCTTAGTGTAACAGTAAAAATCACTGAAAGTTTTTGCTCTAGACCAGTTTTACCCCTTAAGTATTTGGGTTTTTTTTTTGGCAGAGACTGAACACATTACTTTTGAACTTGAAGGTATGCTCTTAAGTTCCAGATACCAGTACCAAAGGTGCTACAAATTAGAGCACGTTTAACCAGCTTGTGAGCAAGCCTTTACCAAAGCTCAGGTAGCCATAGAGACAATATGAAGCACAACCTGCTATCTTACCATTGCTGCCACTGCCATCACTTCCTCCTTTTGGTAAATCACCATCCAATAGATCAAAATCACTTAATGTGTCTATAAAAAAATGCAAATAACATTACCATGTTTTAAGCTCAGTGAATAAGACACACAAAGGCATACAATAACATGGAAATTTTCTCAAGACCATTCGACTGAATTTGTGGTGGTTTTAGGCTCAGCACCAGAGTCACAACATTTAACCTTTTAAAAGCCCTCACAATGCCAACTCCCTTCAGCTCAGCACTACACGGTTTGACAGCAGCACTCCTTTCTCTGGGCTTCCTGAACAACTGAGGGAAGTCAGTGTCCAAGAGCAGGTAGTACTGCACAAATCAGGTTAAGCAAGCAAGGAGCTCTATAAGCTGCTTAACTCTAATAGCCCAAATCTCACAATCCTGTGAAAGCAAAGAAAAAAGGTGGACAGAAAATGACCATTTATTTTCAAGGCTGCAACTGTGAATGATTCTTCAGAGTTGGGTCTTTAAGTCACAAACAGTCCAAATGTAACTCCCTTCTCTGATTTATTGCAGGATATTGAAGTACTGCCTCTCCATTTCCACTAAACCCTACCTCATGGAGCCTTCCTGTCTCTCTCATGGTACCTTCTCCTCCTCCCCTCTGCTGCTAAATGAATATTTAGTTTATGTCCTAAAAGTATTGCATCAGAGGATGTTTTAGTTGGGTGCCAAAAGCACTGTACTGAGGCATGCAAGACTCAAATTCAAGTATCTGCTGCAAATCAGGCAGGTAAAAGAACAAGAACTGAGGCTTGCATTCCAGGGCTCTTTACCACCATGTCTGTGAATAATGGCATCATCATACCTGCATCTGATTCTGTTTTGTTCTGGGTTAGGCAAAGATAGAGAGGACAGAACAGGCAGGGAAGGACATGTATTTTAAACCTATCTCTCAAACTCAAATAATTGTATTTCTTAACTGGGCCTTTAAATAAAAAAAAAGAAGCAACCCTTTAACTTGGAGCTTTACCTTTAATTTAGGTCCTTTAAGAATAAAGATCATAGGCAGTTCCTACTCCCTTTTTAGCAGGACTAGAAGGGATTCAGTTTGTAAAGAAGAAAGAACTCAATCCAATAGATGGGTGCTCTACCATAGGCAGCCAAGAACAGCATTGCCCCAAGCACACACACACACACTGTCCCATCCTGCCTCTTCCCACACCATCTCCACCTTGTTTTTAAGTCAAAGTGACTCAACAGGTCTGTTATGGAATTTCAAGACTGGTGCAAAGCTTATTTGCAAAGCAATTTTTTCTCAGTCTTCAGTGTTTGATGTATGCCAGACCTGACATACATAGCAGGCAATTAACAAGGATCAATTATTAGAAGTGTAACTGAGACAGTAAAACCAGGAGTTTATGCTAGAAGCCTTACCAGAGCCTTTAGGGCGATCTCGCTTGGGGTTATCTAATCACAGAAGAGAGATTTAGGAAAAAAAAAAAAAGAAGAAAATGTTAAGATAACAAAACCGGACTATAGTACAGTAATGTTCAAAGAGACTAGGAGAGATTAACAAATACTCTTCTACAGTTCAGAAATTCCTGTTAGATCAGTCTTACCAGTGTCTCTAGGATTTGAAGGAGGAGGTGGCTTGGGATCCTCTGGAGACAAATAAGAGAATAAATTGAGCAAATTACTAGTGTGAAGGAACCAAAAGCAGAGCATGCAGTGACCTTGAAAGATGATCTGACCTAAAACATTGTATCAAAACTTCCCCATGTCATTTTCCTCTCATTAGCTAATGCTGCATTTCTTTGGTTATTTTAGCTAAACACTGTGTTTTAATGCAACTAAGAGTGTTCCTGCTACATGTTAACCTGCATGTCAGATCCTTGCTAGGACAGAACATACACAGAAAACCTCATTCAGTGTTCTGTAGCATCTGATTTCAAAGGCTAAACTTCTTTAAATTTTTCTACCAGGTACAAAAAACTTGGCTGTTTTCTCTTTTAAAATTACCAGGTTTTAACCAAATATAAAGCTTGGTACTTCACTTGAAAAACAGGCAAGGCACACAGAATAGAACTAGACATATGGTCCCCAAAATGACACTTCATTTGGCTTGCCACAAAATAGGAAAATAAGAGATCTTAGAAATTATCTCTGTACTGTTTCATCACAGTCTTCAGAATGGACTTTCCTTCAAATTATTTCTAACAGACCAATGTTTCCTTGTGCTACTAAAAATACTTCCTGAAATGGGAGAGATTAGTTTGGATTTAACATTTACTTCCGTAAGTAATATTTTATGGAATTAGTGCCATCTAGTGAAAACACAGCAATGAAACAAGTAGAAGCTGGCTACAACTATTGAAATTCCTACAGTTTTTGTGATCCAGAACCTTAAAATTAACAAACATAACTAGATTGCAATTATTTTTATCTACAGTCTGCTACCTTAATCAACTCAGTGCCCTATTATATTTAGGTCATAAAGGATGGATAGACATTGCACCAGGTACATTTGAGCAGTATCCAGGAAAATACGATACTTACCAGGACCAAAAGCATGGGTCAAGTCAAAATCATCTACAAAGAAAGAAGGGAAGTTTTACATGTAATGCAAAAACTGAAGTAGACTATTTTTTACACAAAATGCACCTCACAATGTTTTCTCCACGAATGGAATGACATGCTCACTCATCAGTGACTCACAGCAAAGCCCCACGGAGTTACCAGGCATTACCTGCCAAGTGACTTGCTGCTTTTGGAGATGATGGGACCTGCCAGGGGCCAGCTCAAGGTGAGCAAGCTCCAAACATGCAAACTGAAAGCCAACAGAAGGGATTCTTGCGGGGTCTTTAAGCTTGTGAAATCAAAAAATACATTTCTGAAAGCAGATTCCAAAATGAAGAAATCCTTTTGCGGTAAGGGAACTGCTTTCTTTTACAGAAATCTCACAACCCTGTGCGCCACTAAATTAAAAAATTCAGGATCTCAAATTAGTAGGTACACTACACTTGATTTTACAGTAAAAGGCATTACAAGCCAATTAGATCTCACCTGGATCTGACGGTGGTACCTTCTGAGTTACAAGAGGCTTCTTTGTAGCTCCTGTCAGGTATGGTCAGGGGAAAAATAAAATAAATTTAAATACTATTTAACACACTGTTCAGAAGCTACATGAAGGACAAAGGACAAATGTTAAGTACATGTCTATACAACAAAATGCACAAGATCAAATCTATACAGCAAGACAATTTTGACTCAAAGAGAAATCTTTAAGTGCTCCAAAGACAAATTTGAGTTCTATGTGGTCAACTTCTTGACAAACACATGGCTGAACTGTTCCACTGAGGTTTAAACAAACCATATGTGGCAAAGTTGTCATGCTTGGTCATGCAGTAATACTTGGAAATAAACAAGTCAAAAGAGCAGCCACAATTTTCCTGCCTACCTCCCAAAAGTGCATCTTCTAAGGAGAAGTCACCTTGGCCTGTAGAAGATAAAAGAAACACTTACTCAAACCCAACATTTAATAAAGTCATAAACATGTCTCAGATGGATCTTGAGGTATGTTTTCTGCTTCCTGAGTCAATCTAGAAGAATATTTCAAGGCAGGGTTGAACACAGAAACTCTTCTCTATTCCTCCAGGTAACTATCATTATGTGCTTTCAGAAAAAAAAAGGACTCACACTAAAAATTGGCTCTATAGAAATGACCCGAAGGGTTGGAACATACATTCCTGCAGTCAATAACGCACTTTATTCTTGCCACTGCTATTGCATGCTTTCTTAGTGCCCTCCACAGCATATTCTTTCCCACACTTCTTCCCACTGAACCACAAAATAAGCCGGGGGACAGCTCCAATGTGTGAGAACATACAAGATTCAAGTGTGAAGAAGAGCCTTGGAGCACAAAGGCCATTATGAAAGTTATGTAATGGATTTAATATCTTGGCATTAAAAATTAATTTTCATGTGCTTATAAGACTAACCTTTCCCCCTAACTAGGGTAAGCAGTATGAAGGTGGTTAAGATATTAGCACATATGATCTTGAGCAGTCTTTTCAACTTCCTAAAACACAGCTGGCAACACTATGGGGTCTCCACTCCAGGGAGATTAGATTCTATTTTCAGTCCTTAGGAAAAGAACACTGTCTCTTGCTGTATTAAATCGGTTGCTAGAGCTACTGCTGCTTACCCAGCCAACTGCAAACACACCAACTCAATTCATACAGGACACAAACTGGTTTCACAGCACAAATACAGTGGTGTGATCTCAGCAGCAAGGCTTGTAAGATAAGTGGACAGCTAAAACAACTGCTTGGGTTGTTTCTGATTTTTCATCATCCCTATTTTCACTGAAGCATGGAATAAGGAAAAGGCCTGAAAGTAGATATCAGCAATTCAAGAAAAAGACATCCGAATATACTGCTTCAGCCCCATAGAAGCTGGAAGACTTGTTCTATCTACTGTCAAGCCAGCCAGAGCAAAAGTTATTTCCAGACCGAAACTACCTTAATTCAGGAGATACCTGCATAAAGCATTGATGTGTCTGGCTTTTCCTCTAAGAATGTAACTACCAAAGAGGAATCAGAACTGGCTACTGCAAAGCCTGAAGAGGGGAATAAAAAACAAACATCAAAATCAAACCACAAGCAGAATGCTCTTTCACTTACATGACAGACCAAGTTAAGACAAGTCATGAGTCTAATACCAGGAATGATGGATGCTTATATACCTGGTGACATCTTCTATTGTAACTGAGGTCAAAATTGAAATCCCTTTTCCTTCTCAGGTAACTGCACTAATAATGCCTTTTTTTTCCAGAAAAGAAAGGAGAGTAAGATTATTTTTTTTCTTTTTCGTTTTTCTGTAATAGGGAAGAAACTGGAATGGAATAAAAAAAAGTGTGCCATCTGGCCAACTGAGCTGCTACAGCAAAAATTGAAATCTGAAGTCTAAGAAGTGATTCCCATACTGTAACATTTGAACTGAAAACCACCTTGCTCACAGCCAAGTAAAGGAGACAGCCCTGCCTGGTCTGTGACAAGCCCTTTCATGGAAACAGAGGCAATTGATGGCTTTATTGTGGTGCATGAGTAAAGCACATTTAAAACCTCCTGGATAAAATAAGTAGGTATAGCTCTTCAATAGAAGGCAAGAAGATACTTGGTGTTTCTTACTTCAGGTGGAGACCACAAGCTGTCTTAGATACTTAGCTCAAGACAAACTACTTCACAGAACACAAAATATTTGCAGGTCATTTATCTGAAGTCTAAATCAACTTGCAATACAATTTTATAAACCTCTGTAAAATTAGCAGGTGCTAAGACACAAATGCCAGTCACTTCTGAAGTTACTCCTCTGGTTAGACTCCACCAAGAAACCTCCATATCAAAGGCAAAAAAAGGTCAAAGCCCTCATAAGAAAGTTTAAGAGGTATTCGCATAGTTCTTCCTCAAACCTGAATTCTAGTTTGGTTGTTTTCTCAAGTACATATATCTCTCAGGCTACAGACCTCTGGGAGGTATGCCTAAGACAGGACCTGATCAGAATTTGGTAGTCCAATTCCAAGAGGGCAGGCAGAGGGATCTGCTGAAGATGCACACTCCTCAAAACACCCGACCAGAGCAGCACCCAGAGGAGGGACCATCACAAACTGTTACCACCATCTGTCTCAAAGTCAAAGGTATATCACTAAGACAATGAATGTTACACTGGTTTGTGTGTATTTCAGGAGCCCTGTTTCTTTTCAGGCAGATGGAAAAACAAGCACATACACTCGACTTTATGCTTTGGTGCAGCTGAAATTTTACCTGAAGCAGAAAAGAGGCCGTATGAAGAGTTTCCCACTGCCAGCATAAAACTTAGTCCAGGAACTCAGAATGGCTTAAGCTGCAGCGGTTTCCCTCAAGAGGAGGAAACCTCTGTAAAAGGGTGTGCTTTCAGTGACATTGCTATTTTAAGGGATTTTGTACATGAGCCTCACAGAGAAATAATTTAGGATGAGATCGCTGACTGCCAAGCTCACGTAAAAAATGCTTTGACAGAGGAATAAACAAATTTGAGAGTCAATTAAAAAAAATCATGCTTTGTTGACTGGAATTATTATTCTGAAACCAAAATTCTGCTTTCCAAGCATGCAGCAAGATGTCAGACTCCTCACATACATTACTTTTTTGAGATAAACTAGCAAAACATGTCAAAACTTAGCTTATAGGACTCATTACAATAATCTGCACTCTAAGGTGCTGGAAGTCGGCCTTCCCAGCAAAGAAAGGTGTTTCTCCACTGTTCATCACAAACCTTCCTATGTCTTTAAAGAAGTTGCTTTTATAAATGTACTCACTCCACTTTTTGGTACGGGTGGGTCCAACTAAAGCAAAAGTTCAGTGACTTAGCCTAAAAGGAGAAAAGCTCAGTAATGATTCAGCTGGTTCCAGGAAATAAGTAATCAGAAAATAAGAAGTAAAGCTACAGAACGAGAACAAAGGTACCATCAGGGTCCAAGAAGGAAAAGTCAGCAAGAATATGCTGCACTCCCTACAGATTTAAGGAACACCCAGATCAACTAAGCTTATGAACATTGTACTAGTCTAAACAAAGATATTTACAAGTAAAGCAGATATTATATTGCATATAAAGCACAATACAGCAGGTATTTCTAGCTCCTAGGGGCATCAGCAGATTCAAGAATGCTTCAGAAGTGTCTACACTATTTTCCTTTCATGTCTGCAGCTGAAATACCTAGATCTCAAAAGACAGATCTTCAGCAGGCTGTCTCTAGTAACCAACATAATTTGTGTTACTTGGGGGGGAAAACAGTAGGTAAAACAAAAAGAGCAAACATAGGTTTTGACTAGCTGAGGAACTAAAGGGTGTTCAAGATATCCAAGTAAGCAAGTAAGAGTGCAAAGACCTTTTGCAAAGACCTGTCACTGCTCTCAGATACTTCCTGCTACAGTATTAGATTAGTCACACTTAAATTCCGTTCCAGAAGGCAATGGGAGCTTTGGAAAGTTCCTCCATTAGTCACGTGTATGGCGACACAGCAAGAAAGGAGACTTGTGATGAATCACCACAAATGTAACTTTCTGACTTGAGCAATAGACTGCTTCAATTTTGTTTTCCTAAAAATGCTAGCTCTCTTCTGCTTCCTTCCCTCCTTCTCTCCCTAGGGCCTTGCACACCACAAGGTGTCCATAGAGTCTGCGTGTTGCAACTGGTCTTCCAGTTGAAGGCCTATGACCCAGGTGACAGTGGTCATCTTGTCTCCATCCTACAGCTGGACATTACCTGCTACTCCATCAGTGGCTGACTTACAATCATAGAGTATCTCCAGTTGGCAGGGACCCATAAGAATCACCAAGTCCAACATCCTGCTCCTCACAGGACTAACTATAAATAAACCAGATAAATAAGAGCCTCATTCAGACACTCCTTGAACTGTCAGGCTTGGTTCCATGCCCAATTCCTTCCTGTCTGTCCCAGTGACCAACCATCCTCTCTGATAAGAACCCTCTCCTAATGTCCAATCTGAATTTCCCCTGAGGCAGTTTCCTTCCATTTCCTTATGTCCTTTTGGAGGTAATCAGAGAGACGAGAACAGCACGTGTCCCTGCCCTTGAAGAAGCTGTAGGCTGTTGTGTGGTCATCCCTCAGCCTTCTCTTCTCCAGGCTGAGCAAACCAAGTGACCTCAGACACTCCTAGGAGGTTTTGCCCTTGAGGCCTTTCACCATCTTGGTCACTCTCTTCTGGACACACTCTAGTAGTTTGATCTGTTTGTTGCATTACGGCACCTAAAACTGCACACCAGGATTCAAGCAGAATAAAGTGGGATGACCACCTCCCTCGAGCAGCCACCACTGCTGCTCTTGATGCACCCCAGGGCACAAGTGGCCCTTCTGGCTGCCAGACTGCTGACTCATGTTTAACTAGCCATCAACTCAAACCCCCAGATCTCTTTCTGCAGGTTGCTTACCAGCTTCCCATCCTCCAGTTTGTACAGAGAACCAGGGTTATCCGATCCCAGACATGGAACCTGGCACTTGCTCTTGTTAAATTTCATATGGTCTGTGACTGCCCAACTTGTGTCTGCTCTGCTCCTTAGCCCCTTATTTTCATGACCTATGCAAAAATCTTGAGCTCAAAGAGGCCTTTCATCTCTGTAGAGTTTACACGAGGTCTGGCAGCCCTCTTGCAGAACAGGGATATCGGTAGCCACAAAGGCATAAACTCAGGCAAAAAGCAGCTTCTCCAGCTTCCAGAACAAAAACTGAGTAACTGGATTTTATACTCCTGTGTCTTGTGCTCCTTCTTCTCAGAGGACTGAAAACACAAGGAGTAGAAATATTCAACACCTAGCCATAACAGAACCTGTAGAAAATACAAAAAGGCCAACACACTGGAACTTGTTCAAGAAACACTTTAAATAAGAGAACATAGACATCACATCCCTTCCAATTGTTTTTTAAGCTTACCAGCACTTGACTTCAATCCAGGTTTTGCCCCATCGGCATTTGTTACCTACAACAGAAGACTTCTACTGCTCAGCTCACAGTCAGACAATTATTTGCTTCCATGTCCTATGCAGGCAAAACCAAGAAGGGTTGTTTAATTATAAAAAATCTGGGAGAAGGGTGACTTGGTTCTCCATATTTTATGATAAGGACAGTATCTCTAAGGATTTAAATGAAGAACCTGGAACATGAAAAGTACACACAGGTAGGCAGCTAGTGGAAGTACTTAAAAATGTACTCTTTCCTCTCAGCCAGTGCACAGGTTTGCAGTCAAGATATCTGCGTCAGGCAATGCTGATGGGATGTTTACTCCCACTGCTAAGCAGCAGTTTATAATTAGCCCTGCCCAAAGTCTTGTGAAATTAAATACCACCATTTGTTTCAAACCCTGTACCCATCTATCAATGTTTCTTTTCAGGTCTGGTTTCTCTGCAGAGCAGGAGAAAACAAAAAACTCTGCATAAAATTCTGTTTAGCAAATGAAGCCCATTCCTACCTAAAATAAGTATGTCCCAAACATGGATAACAGCTGTAAATCAGCCCAAAAAAGCAAAGATAATTTTTTACATCTGGGGGAGTGTCTGCTTTCCACACATCTGGAACATTCACTAATGCAACCGATGGGAATAAAGTCAGCTAGATCTCTGCTGTAACCAATAAAAAGATTTATTTCTTCTTCAAAGAGATGCATAAGACTAACCTAATAATGATAATATTTATTTTTTGTACAGCTGCTTCCCTGAAAAGTTACTTTATTTGCACCTATCTTGAAAACACAATACATAAAAGTTAGGCAATTACGTGGCCTAATCTTTTCCTGATCTGACTGCTAGTAAAGGGTTTTTAGACTTGTTTGTGATTTATTTTAATATTCAATTACTGTTTGTTCTGATCAAATATGGAAATTTAATATTTTTAAGCAGCCTACAAGGCCATATTTGACTCAAAATTATTTGCTTAAATAACTAGTAATGTGAGGGTTTTTTAACAAAGCATGGTAAAATAAGACATTTGGAGAAGAAAAAAACCCTCACATTTTGAAGCAGTTTGGGGAATTTTGCTTGCTTAAAAGTTTCCCGTGGACTGGGTAACTTTTGTTGCCACTTTAAGCTATAGAAAGTAAGAAAATACAATGGAGCTCCTAGAGCTCTTATGAACTGTAAGCAGAGTTTTCCAGGGCAGGATTTGACATAGGAAAAAGAGGACAGAATAAATAGCTCCAAATCAGCAGAAAGCACACAGAAGAACTGAGTCAGTAACAAAGCTAGAGAATTAACATGATGGCAACAGTCCTGCCAAATGCTGAGCTACTTATGAGAAGGGGTAAAAGAGAACTATGCAAAACTAAGAACTCCTGCAAGTCCCTTCAATCAGGTATCGAGAATAAAAGCAAGTATTTGACATGTTAATCACAACCAAACCGGGGATGAGCTGCCTACTGCAGTCTGATTTCTTACAGTTTTTAACTCTTCATGCCCATAATGGATGTGACSGCTTTCCCTCCAAACTACAGCCAGGATGTTTGGTGACAGCACTCAGTGGCAAAACAACATCAAGCAGGAAAGCCACAGATCCCAGATCTTCTCCTTAAGATTAAAAGAGCTTCCAAGACACTGCCACTAACAGCAGCTTGGAAAGAGCTGAAGTATTATTCCATGCTGTCAGAGACTGAATGTAATAATTTATGGCTTAAACACCTACATGAAGGACCTTTGCCTATTATAGCAAAACTGTATTACAAAAGCTGCAGAGAAGACCACCCACCACACCCTGAACAGGCTTTCTGACTGAGGCCCTGGACTGCTCACTGATGGAGATAAGATAAAGTAAATTCAAGTCTGGGGAGACAAGAAATACATTCACAGAGGGATCAAACTTAACATCTTTGGGGAGGAGACCACAGCCCCGGGGCTATCAGCTGCCAGGCTCACACAGACCCTCACAGCAAAGGGTGGGGGGGAAGAGAGGTTTTGGGTGTTGGAAAAGCCTCTGGTCAGAGGCAGTGACTGCCCACCCTCCTCTGTGCAGAGGAGCCCAGCTGAGGGGCCCCTTCACCCCGGGAAAAGCTTATCCACAGCAGAAGGGGGCTGTCATGGCCCATCAAAGGCCCCCCCCCCAAGGGGCCCCAGACCCTGCACCAGAGCACTGCAGATGGTGCAACAGATCCACAGTGTTACAAGGGACAGTGTCAAAACCTAGTCCCCTCAGAAGCACGTGGGCATTCCCACCTGCCCAAAATGTATACTAATCCACTGGATTCTATACTTTTTGGCGTGGCACGGCAGTGGGGGACCCTCACCACCAGAAGAGCAGATGGAGGGGAGCAATGAGACGTCATTGGGACCCTCGGATGGGTGATATGATTACACCTAACCCCTGTCACTCTCTCCCTGTCCCCCCAGCCCCCACGCACACTTCTTTCTCTATTTCTTTCTTTTCTCTTTCTTTCTCCTTGTCTCTTTTACTATTAAATAAAMTATACCAATTTTTTTGGCAACAACATCTAACCTCATTTGGTTTTAATCACGTTTCTTGGGTGTATTTTGAACCTTTCTGGGTCCAATCCATTTTATTCACAGAGGTTTAGTTTCCTTTGGTCTTCTGTGTTAAACTGGCTAGTAACACATGCTTTGGGGAAAGTTGTTTCTTGCAGAGAGTACCACCTCCACGTGTTCAAAATAAGTAAAACCCAGCTGACTACAGTCCTGGGCAACCTGCAGTGGCTGACCCTGCTGAAGCAGGGGGTGGGACTGAACAGGCTCCAGAGATGTCCCCCAGCCGCCTATGTTTCTGTGACATGGGCCAATCCTAGCCACTGAACTATACTCCTTGTGCTATAAAGTCATAGAACTACAATTAAAGTAAGTCATTCTTTCCATCTGCAATGCTTTTTACAAGTGAGAACTGAAATACATTGCTCTATCTCCTGAAGTTTGTAAGCAGAAACCTAAGCTACACTAACAAAGCTGTTAGAAGAAAGCTTGGGTGATGGAAGCATGGCACTTCCACCAAGAAACAGCAAGTTTTGGGGGCACTGGGATAGGAAGCAAAAAGAGGGGAAAAGTTTTTTGCAAAATGTACCAAAGGTGCTGAATCCACACGGCAAGAAATCAAGTTATTGGACGTATTTATTTGACTTTTTGTTTGATTTTTTCTTACGTGCAATTTCAGGAGGGCCTGACCACAATTCAAGACTGCAATAGCTTATTGCTATTTCACCTATGTACTTGGCCTTACCAAACATAAATGCATTACTAAAGTAAGTGAGCATTTTAATTAATACTAAGTTACCTCTTGTGTCAATTCAGGGACTAAAGCAAAATACAACTGGCAGACAGAAGCATGGGCTTGTCTGCATCTGTGTGCAGCACACCCTTGACAAAGGCCACAGATGTTTGATTAAATTGCCTTGCCTAAGTTATTTAAAGCTTGTTTAGTTCTTGCTCCTGCATGCAGAAATTTTCACCCTTCTAGGTAACTGGTCTTGAGTTCATGGCACCTTCCTCAAAGCAACCCTAAACCACGCTGATTTCACTCTGTGCATTAAACATGAAGTTACTTGATGTCAAGGCCAGCCCCAGAGCCACTGCTGCCACTGCCTTTGCTTCCATCAACAGAGCACCTACTGAAGCCAGCCCAGTCCTTCACCTCCTGGAGAGACAAGGAATACCCCTGCCCTGCTCCCCATGTCTCTRTAATCACTGTTCCACTAGGGAGGCTCACAATGGGCCAAGACCCCTCTGATCTGCACCACTGCCTCTGTGGTCATGGGGCTGGATCAGGAGCTCTGAAGCAGTCTTAGGAAAACCTGTTCTCAAATCTCACCAAGATCAAGCAGGCACTGAGCACCTGCTTTGCATTCAGACACTTTTGAAGTTCTGTCTTGGCATAAGAAATGTCAGTAGTTCATTTTTTATAAGCCTAAGATACAAAAATTCTTTAATTACATGTTGCTTACAGTCTACAGCTTCAAAGTTTAAGCTGCTCAACAGACAGGACTTGAAGCTTTCACAAAGCCGTCAAGCCTTCCAGCCACTACTCACATAGCCTAAATTTCCACAACCAGGTGCATTCTGACCACAAGGCTCACATTTACTCTTGTCATATAAGTTCCCTTCCCGAACTATTATATCAATCAGTCTTTGTAGCATGAAAGTACACTAATTTGTTAATGTATATTAGTTCACATTTTACATTACAACACAATGTGGTAGTGGAATTTGACTGGACACTTTGGTATTGATCATGCTTAAGTAAAGGAAACCAAAGGACAGCTTGACATTGTAAATACTAACTTTACTTCTTAGAAGCTTTGAGATAATAAAATATATGCCTGGGCAACCAACATAAATGGTCAGCACCCTAACCCCTCTAACACCTCTTTAAAACCCTCCCAGTATTGGCTGGCATCATAGATAACTACCTGAAGTGAATCTGATTCCAAGAATGTATGGATTAGTTGAAAAGCAGCAAGAAATATAGGTGCTTTCCAAGTTTTACCATGATTAGCATTCAGTACTTTGGGTGTCAGTGAATAGTCAAATTGTCTTATATTCAACATTTGAAAGCTACAAGAACCATGCCTAAAACCACATTCGGGATGGCCCAATTTGGCTAGGATACCTCATGCATACAAGTATTTACTCTTGTAATTCTGCATTTTGCATCCTAGCCCCCCTCCTCAGCTGGCAAGGGCCTGTTGTAAATTTTCATAACATCCTCCAAAGGTCAAAGCCAGTATGTCAGCATCTGTCCCTCTTCCAGTGTCGAAGAATCCCGCTACTTCTCAAGGTTTTCTGCACTTACACCTAGCAATAGCTTCAGCAGTTCCTGACAAGAATCTTTCTGACTGACATCCATGAAGCCTCTTGGCCGGAAGCGTGTACTTCAAAACAGTGGCCACATCACAAGCAGTCAAACCTCTACATGCATTTCTACAGCTCAGTACCTTGCCCAGCCTAGTGCAGAGAAAGGGAGAAGTGTTTTCAGGGCAATCGTGTGATGTCTGGGGCTRCATGCTTTCTCTGCTCATCCCAAACCAGTAAAACACCTTATACAGCGATAAAATGTGTAAAATGGTAGATTAAAGGCTTCACTCCACAAGAAACAGTCAGGAAACATTGGCATTTCGTTTGGTCTGCATCCTCACACTCTGCATCTCTGGTAGCCTCCTGGATTGGGGCAGGGAGGAATGGAAGAAAGAGTAATCCCGGTGTGGTGGGGGACTCAGAGAAAAAAAAGAAAGTGCAGCAGCAAGGTTCAGGGGCCAAAAGATTAGGGCAATCTGCACTAGATGAAACACAGTAAAATTTTAGCACAAGGAATGAGAAAGTACTAAAGTACTAAGAAACCACAATTTTTAATCTAGCAGTCATTGGGTAATAATTAGCATAGGCATTGAGCCCAAAATCTCAACTGTTGGACTGGTAGATAATCCTCACTCTGATCAAGGAAAAAAAGTTAAAATTTAATCTATATTGAACAAATTAATAGACAAATTAACAAAGTAACAAATTTATAAATTCCATCTTTAAAATAAAGTTTATTTGAAATATACACTTGCAATGCGTACAGAGCCAGATCAAGAATACTGTTATTTTTATAGCAGCACATTGATACGAGGATTCACAGTAAGCAGAACTCTTATGTCTGCTGATACTTGTAAGCTGACAATTTCACAGCTTGCTTCTTTTACCTTCCTTACCAATTCAATACAGTTTGTATACTAATAGTAAAGTCCAAACAAAATCTGTAATCTAACCAGAAACATTAACTGAACAGTGAAATTGACTTTGTTTTTCCAGACTCTATTTCCATTGTGGCTTGCTCAGTTATGGCTAAAAAGACTCTTCAGGCTTTTCAATCTGTGTACTTGACATAAGCTACTACCTCTTGTGCTAAAAGGAAGAGGAAGACTTTGGGTTCTATGACAAGGGTTTCCTGTGGGGAAAGTGTGGGTTGAGGAAACCAGACTCAGCACAGTGTTTGCAATGATTCAAATCATAGGAGTTGGCACAAATATATGGCAAGCTAGAAACATGGCATAAGTTTTGTTTCTTAAAGAAGGTTGTTTTGTTTCTTAAAGAAGGTTGAGATGTTTTCCTTTAACTTCCTATCCTTCAGTACTTGAGGAAAAAGGCAAATCTTCCCTTTTATACCAAGGCTATGTTCTTAGTAGTGTCAGTGTGCTTATGAGCTCAGAAAAACAGCTGGAATGCGTTCACAGTGGAACTGTAAGCATTTCCAGTTCAAGTGCATCTTGCGAAAGTACTACTGTTATATTTAGACAAAACTTTTAACAAGAATTCTCCATGTCCACTCTAAGAATTAATTTAATCATCTTCACTTTGATTCTGTATCGCCTCCTAAAACCAAGTTAGATTTTATGTTCCAGTGTTAATCACTTGCAGGCTGCCATTACACATGCCAGACTTCAGTTTGCAGTATAAACTTGCTCATTTATTAGAAATTTAATCATTTCATAGAACACCACAGGAAAGCAACAGGAATGGGTGCAGGACAGGTAAGAACTGCAAGCTGAAGGAGCTGTGCCAGGATATCGGACTGGCAATGGAGCCAGTGACAAAGATACAATGGCAATGCCCAAGGGATAGAGTAGAAGCAACAGCGCGCAGGGAAGAGGAAGGAGAGAGAGAGGGAAAGGTCTGGATGCAGAGGAGTTGTCAGCTCACTACAGCCACSCAAGAATCACAAGTCTTGCCTGAAGTTTGGGGAAAAAAGGTCCACATCTCTGCTTAGTATACAAAGAAAAGAGCTGACCTTTACAGAAGGCCAAATTAGAAAAAAGGGAAAGCTGAAAGTTTTTCTGAGAAAAGAGAAGAAGAATATTGTAAATCAGACTGCAGACTTGCTGGCTAAGACAAGCAGCRACAGCTCTGAGGTGAAGAAGGGATGTCTCTATAACCATCTGCAACATTTGGGGAGGGAGAGAGCAGGGAATAGATGGTGAAGCAACTACTGAATTTGGGATCCAATTGCAAGATGCCTGGCATCCAGCATGGAATGAGAAACACAGAGTAGGCAGGAAGGCACTCATGGTGTTGAAGAGAAAAAAKACAGACAGGTATGGATAGCTGGAGGTGAGGCAAGAATGAGTAGATTGAAAGATAATGATATAAAATGTAAAAAAAAGACAGCCTTATCTAAAAGCTTTCTGCATAGGCTTCTGCAAGCCCCTCCCCCAAAGCTTATCCTGAAATTTCTTGCTTCTAAATTTAACAAGGACTTGTGTGACTCCAAAGCTGTCTGCTTTGTCCAACAATAGCATCAGCTGTAATAAACACTGTCTACTACCCAACACATTCGCCTCACTTACTTTTTATTCACTACATCTCMCTTCCACTACCCCTACTATCACCACTAACCCCTTTCCTCTTCACGTAAGTTCAGTCTTTCTCTCCAAATCAGAGGAACAAACAAGCGTTGGTAAAATATAAGTCTAAACATTCTACCTGCACTTCTTCCAGACACAGAAGGCTTAGAGCGTAGTATTTTTGTGTCAGTTATAAAATCAGTAATCCTCCCAATATTGCTTTGATTTGCTTTCCTGGAAATGCCAGAGTTTAAAAAATTTTCACTTTATGTTTTCTTCAGAATATTGGACTTCTTTGCAAACAGAAAATACACAAGCAACATTTTTCTGTGGTTAAGCAAAAAAGCATACAAAGACAGCTTTATAATTAAAATCAGATTTTTACCAATTAAATTAATGGGTGTTTAATCAAAAAGAACTTCTATTTCATGGAAAGATTAATTTGTATACTGAGTCATAACTTTTAACTGATGAAAGAACAACTGCTATCCTAAAAACAAAGTTTGATTTTACCATGATTAAAACTCTTTGGCTCAGACTGAAATGAGCTTTGTGGATACTTTACACGCATCAAGAAATGGATACCATTTCCTGTGAAAAATTTGGAAGCAAGAAGAGATCCAGTGGGAGTTTTACAGGATGCAAGCTGTGAAAAAAGTAGGGCAGAATTAACATCTGCATTTAACTAACCATTGCCCCAGTCAAGAGGCCTTCATTCTACAAACATGGTTAAAGATGCCATTTCTCAGATGTTCATAGTACGTGGATGCTTCACAAGTGACTGAAATGTACACAAAGTAAACCAAATGCATTTTTAATACAGCCAATGATTTTGTGTGATCAGACCTGACTTAAAATGTAAATGCTTTCTTTCAAAATGATCTTTTTCCCCAAAACATGTTTGAATGACTCCTGCATTTGACATGTCAACTATATATTTTAAAGGAACTGTCCTATATTTAAAAAACCTGTTCAAAATTTAGAAAAACTATCGCAAACAGGCCTTACACCACAAAGAAATAAGTTCTTGGAGTTTCACAGGAATTTGCCTTATGACTTATTGGAATTCTTTGTAAAAAAGTCTTCTAGATCTTATTATTCTGGGCTTCACAGTCACATCAAACGCAGAGACTAAACCATTTTAAAAGGAATTTGTGATGACTATCACTGCATTTATTTTCAATAAGCAAAAGCTGTACCTGTGGAAGGAGCAACGAATGTTCCGCAGCAAGCTTGGAAATCTTTCCCACACTAGAATTTACAAATGTATAGAGAAGCAATTTTTTTTTTTTTTATTGAAAAGTAAACTAAAACTACCTTGTATGATACCAAGCAACCTTCTAAACACTAGCTTTTGCAATATGGGTTCTGAGTCTGCAGAAAAGCTGTCTCAGTGCTGTTGCCGCCTCTGTATGCTTTTGCAGGGCAGCACAGAGACCTCCTGCAGCAGCTGAGAAAATACAGACAGACAGGCAAAGGGCAAGATATACAAGCTGGAACACTGCTTCGCTGTGTGGGGAATAACTTGCAGGGTGCATGCTGCAGGATTAACAGCAAGTCCAGGGGTAACACCAAGTTCCCATCAGTGCTGCGAGAAATGGGAATTCTGTATGCCCCTGTCATGGATGCTGGGACTTACTTTTCCATTCAGATGCTCCTGAATGGAAAAAGAGAGGGTATGACCAAACTGAATGGAAGGTCCTCCAGGGATGCAGCATTGCTGGCTGGAGTCGTGAGCAGAGGGCTGAGCTGGAGCTCAGTTCAACCACTGCCTTCTCTCACCCCAGCCCCCGGGCCACACATTGTTCTGACAATCCATCTGAATTTACTGCACTAACAGCAGGTGCAGACAACTGAATTTATTTGGCTGTCTCGGTAAGGCGGCCACACACTTGGCCCTATCTACACCATGTCCTAAAGGATACTGATGCTCAGTGCTCCTTATTGCCCTGCAGCAGTGATGAATGAGTAGTCACCCAGAGTAATTGGGGAAGACACCTGCCTACCTCTAGTGCAAGGGAGCCTCAGTTTGAAGAGACAAGGTTGGTAGCCCCTACCTGTTGCCACTGCCCCTACTGCCCCTGCCCTCCTTGGGCTTGACTTTCTTGACCACTGCAGGTGGACAGATGAGGCATGAAGGCATTACAGGTATAGGCAGTGTGCTTCGTCCTGGAGGGAACCAGCTACAGGACTCTTACTCAAAGTCACCCCAGCAACGTTGCAGGCACTCAGACTCAGTTGTTCTTACCTCATCTATGCAAATAATCTGCTGAAAGAGGTACTGAACTGATTAAGGGGACATGGATGAGATTTAAAAAGTAATTAGCAGCTGACTCCCTGGAAAAACAAGGGGAGGGTGACTCTAAAAATGCATTTACCTTATGACAGTGCTGTTCAGCCTGTCCAGAAGCACACYGGAGAGTGGCAGAAAACAGCAGACGTCAGAGATTTGAATGATGGCGTTCCAGGCCCACTACAGCTTTTGCATCCACCAGAAGCCAAAAAATATACCTGGTATATCACAACTGGTGTTGTAAAAGCATTCTTTTCAATCCTTCTCACTGGAGAAACAAGACCCCAACTGCCTTCACCTGGAACAGTGTGCAATACATCTGGAACTGGCTGTTACTAGGGGTGGAAACGCAGCCCTACCATCTTCCATGGCATCATCCACAACGCCTCAAGGCAACATCTCTGGAGAATTTTTCCACTGTATTGATGATATCTTGATTAAAGGAAAAGCCTTCAAAACAGTACTAAGTAATGGGCACCAGGTAATCTCCGTCTTTCCCCAACCTGAACTGATTAATCTGAAGCCAGCAAATCAACACAAAGAAGGCTGAACTCTGGCTATAAAATGCCCCAGCATACGACAAGTTATATGCTGAACAGGCTGCCATGAATTTGCAGAAGTAATGGCCTTTGTTCCCCTTAGAACATGCTTGGGAGCCCCGGGGGCCCTGAGAATACATGCACACAGCCTCCTGAGTGATCAGTAATGCAGTGCAGAAATGGCTCAAAGACTGGAGTCATGTTAAGCAGCAGCAGTGAGAAAAAACACTTTCAACATCAGGAGAATGGAAAGTAATAAAAGCTGCTCAGAAAAACATCTACTTAAACACACGGGGTAAACAAGAATATCTGAAATTCAAAGGCAATTTAAGAAACATAGTAACCAGGCTGACCAGTTAGCCAGACTTGACAGCAGARGCTTATGGTGTGGGCACAAAGAAAGGCTATTTTTAGCCAGGTAGGTCCATGAAATTTCTGCTTGTGTACTGAGTCAGAAAACACAGCTTAGACTTGTCTCAGGAAGCCATAGTGTAAGCAGTCAGGCAGTGTGAGATCAGTGGAATAATAGGACATGCATGAAAAGTACAAATGTTGAAGCAGTACACGTGATGGGAGACACAGAAGTTTGAAGAAGCCTGGCAAGTAGATCAGCCTCCTTTATCTTCACAACATCCAGCAGGAATTGTGTCCATGAAGCAGCAAACTCAGACGAGTGCTGCTAGAAGATTTTCTACTTGGAAAGACAACATAGGTGGCACCCTAGGTGCAACAAACACGTGTGCGTGTTGGCATGACGGAATGCAGCCTTGACTACTCTCAGCAGTAATCATTTCAAAACCACAGCTGTCGAAGAAAGAGGGGAAGACTGTGGAGCAGAGCGGGTGTATCATATTCCTTCTAATCCCCTGGCATCTGGAAAGGTAGACCTGTACAACGTCTCACTTGAAACTGCACTCCAGGAAGAGGGAATCTCATCTCTTCGGAAGCTGGGGGGGAGCCAGTTAACAAAAATGCAGGAACCCATCATAGCAGTCCTGCAGAAAGCCATTTATCCCAATTTCAACTGGGTGACGAAGTACCAGAGAGCCCCTGGGATACCAGAATTGAGACACAAGGTTGTGTCTATCCTCCTGCAGCAACTGAAATCTCTAAGGAAGAAGTCCTTAACACTTGAGGACCAGGAATTACCTACTAGGTGGCCTTTGAGAAAATGATAAAGAAATTAGACGTGTGCTGTTATGTACCATAAATAATTTACTTCAAAACCATGCCAGGTGTTTTGGAGACACAAGATGACATAATTTGAAGATTTATGTCCAAACAATTCCTGGGTACATGCTGCTCAAGAACATGTTGCATGGACGTTCCATCCCCGGAAGTATTCATGGCCAGGCTGGAAGGGGCTTTGAGCAACCTGGTCTAGTGGAAGGTGTCCAGGCCCATGGCAGGGGATTGGAACTACATGATCTTTAAGGTCCCTTCCAACCCAAACCATCCTGTGATTCTGTTCTCTGGTTCAATGAAAGCACAGGACATAGACTTGGCAGGGTTTCAGCAGCAGGCTGCCCGGTCTGGGAGAGGCCATGAACTGCCCTGTGCCACTTACAGTCGTGTCATGGTGGCACTGACACTGCCAGTGCACACCAAACCTTCAACGGGTCGTGGGAGCACAGAGTATTCCTGCCTGAGCAYACATAAAGAGCCAGCCAGCAGGGACAGGAGACGCACCAGGACATGGTTTGAGAGACTCACAGAGGGAGACTGCAGAGGGAACACGTGGCCATAGATGTGCTCTGGGCAGTAGAGGTTCCATGCCAACAGGAGACCTCCTGGAGGTACTGTGGCAAAGATACCCCTGAGGGAGTGTGGCCACTCATGCCAGGGCCACCCACACCAGAACAGTGACAGCCCTGAGGGAGCATAAGTGACCCTCATAGGGGGTGGGACACCAAAAAGCACAGAGGAGCAGAGGAAGATCAGCATGAAGCATGAAGGAGCAGCAGGAAGATCAGCGTGAAGCATGAAGGAGCAGCAGGAAGACACCATTAAGCTCATTACAACCTTCTTGCTCTGCTTTTTACCCCAGCAAAGGAGCAGAAGATGGGCTGAGCACAACCTGCAATGGAAACCAGGGAAGCTGATACAGAATGAGTAGGGTTGTTTGGGCTTAAAAATAAAACAGGGAAGAGGGAGGGCCTTTGGGGTTTGATGGATCACTTTTTTCTCTCAATTCCCAAACCTGTGATGAGAAGTTTGCATTAACTGACAGTAAGCTAATTTAAGTAAAAGTTCCATGAGTTGAGATTGTTTTGCTCATAACATTCTCTCAAAACATTTTTACTAGACTCCAGAGAGCAGGTTCCTGTGCCAGAGAATGCAAAAGCAGTTTGCAAAAGGCTACAAGAAAGAGGAATGCTCCTGTCAAAATGATCTTAACCAAAGAGTACTATTATTATCGCATTTTACTAACACAGATGACGCCTGATGAAATACAAGATGATTGCAGTGAGAAGTTCAAGACAGCAAGAGTTAAAGCAGGCAAGAGTCTCAAGCACAGACGACCCAATCATATGAACCAGAGTAACATCAGAAAAATATTGAAATTGGTCTTGGCTGGATGGCAGTAGGCTGAGTCACACTTTACTCTTGCCAAGTTAAATCACTGTAACTAACAGCTACGGCCTAAGGAAAGCTCAAGGATTGTTGTAGTGACGTAACAGTGCAACGGCCATTTTATATAACACCACATAAAATAATCATTAGCCGTTTCACATCAGAGAAAATAGAAAGATGGAGAAACATGTGCTGCACTTTTAAAGTTCATGCTGCCATGCATGCACCCTAGCACTGCTACTGAAATTGTTCCAATGAAAACTATGTGGTGATTTGTGGTGGTTTTGTTTGGGTTTTAAAATCAGATTTCAAAGGCAAACAACTCCAGAGCCCACAGAGCAGAGCTCAGTCTCCAGGAGTCCCCACAGCACCTTCCCGTCCCAGCTGAAAGCTCCATCTACTGGATTACAGACAGGGATCATTTCACTATCTTTCATCCAACTAGTCATTTCTCTCAACACCGACTTGCCTCAGCCAGAAATCAGGAGCACAAGTGTTTCCTTCCCTTGCTCAGGGCCCTCTAATTACAGAGATCTCAGAAAGAAGGGATCTCCACCTACATTTCACCCCAGGCTACTGATCTTACAACACAGGTACCTCATTTTCCAGCCTGTCTTTTGCTCACCTCCGGGTGTCCTTTTGGCAAGTGTKTTTCAAGCAACAAGCTCTACCCAATTCTTGCAACAGACACTTAAACCATATATCCCAGAATTCAAACTCCAGGTCCTCAGTACGCAGACAGCTTTTCATGCCCTGATCTTTCTACAGCAGATAATGGTGACTTTTGAGCCTTGTGTCTGAATGCAGCAGTTTTTTGCTGCTCATCATGCACAGAATCACGGAGAATCACTGAGGTTGGTTTAGACCTCTAAGATCATCAAGTCCATACATGGAGTGTCATGTAAGGCTTTTTTTTTGCTTGATTCTCCATCTGCTGTGGTCTTCATACACATTGTACAGAAGTTGTGCTACCTAATGCTTTTTTTTTGCACTGTACTTTGAAAACCACATGCCTCAGATTACTCAGTGGGCTAACCTGATGATTTTGCAGGTATAAGATGGCTGAGTTGGTCTCATACCTCACAACCAGCCACAGCAGGAAGCCTCCTACTCTTTCCTCCCCTGTGCCCACCTCATTTCCACTCTCCCATGCTAGGCGCTGCCACTCCCTTGTGCTGGCAGGCGCAGCCACCAAACACTCCACAGAGCAAACTCAATGCAGATTAGTCATCTGCTGACTTATCAAGATGAATCATCTCAGTGCAGGCCTCCATGGGCACCAGACCAAAGGAGGAAGAGAAACAGATACGGCTCCTCAGCAGGGGCAACATGTCAGACTGCCTATAGAAACTGGTGATATAAAAACTCACATCCAACCTTCCTATGGGTACAGCCCCAAAGGTATCTAAACTCCAGCTTTGCCAGACTGGCGGAGTTCACACCTGGCACACGAGACAAGACTTGAATACCAGCTTTGAGGTTAAAACCGTGAGCTCCTTCTCCAAGCAAGCTCAAATTACACAGTTCACCCTTGCTTAATAATGCATTCAAATCCTTGTTGATATGTTGAATATTGGTTTAACACTAACAACTTCCCTGTGCCTAAAATGGACGATTCAGTATGAAGTTATCAGTCTGGAGCACAGATTCTTCTGCTTGAATCGTGAAAGCAGGCAGTACCAGTGAAACCACTCACCTCCACACAGTTGCACGACAGCTGAACTGCTGGTAAAGCAAGACACTTAACTTTCTACAGGAGTTCTGCAAATTCAGACTACAGACAGCCCACCAACAGTGAAATKGAGTTTTTCAAAAGCATGTAATTCAGGTTTTGCCTTTGTCAYTTAAGATTGCACGAGCACAAATCCGAAATTCCCCTAGAGGGCCCCACCCTCCCCAGGCTGACATTCTCAGCAGTTCTCAAATTCTTACACATCTGGTTTCAGGAAAAAGTGTCCAAACTAATTATAACCTATCTACTCAGTTTGCATTATTGACATTAACCAGTACTCATATAAATTAACTAGCTTTCTAAAAGCAATCTGTTTAAAATGTAGTATCATTTTCCTCAGAATTCAAAACAAGACCCCTAGAGGCAGTTGTTGTGCACCTTCCCTCCAGTAAAGGAGAATCCAGAGAYAGACATCTCTTTACATCTCCATGCTTCTTGGCAAAAAGTTTAGGAAGACTATTTCTCAGTGGCCCTAAATACTTCCATAGTATTACACATTCATCTGTTAAGAGCATCACAGCAAAGATCTTGCTGTCCCTGACTGTGAGAACTGCCTACATTGGTAGAAGAGGAAGATTTCCACACAAGTAGTAAGATGATAAATATAAGCAGCCTGAGTCCTCTGTCAGTTTTAAAGGTGGTTTCTGCAAAAAAAAGGTACTATTTTTCCAAGAGCTCAGCTTTGCTAACCTACAAGTCAAGACCACAATAGGGCCATAGCAGAACTGAATTCAAGCAGGCTTGCTGTCAAACTGCTTATCTAGCACCATACATGCACTATCTACAGCTTCCAGTCAACGTTAGGAATATGTATTTTTCCTTCTCTTTTACAGTGAAGAGGCAGATACTTAAGATTAGAAGTGTTGCTTTTACGAAATACCTGAAAGAAAATACCATGGACATAGCAGCAAGTGTGCTTACTAACATAGCAAAAGAAGAAAGAAATGTCTTAGAAACAAGTCATATAAATGGGAAATGACAGTTTGGGCTGCATATTCCAGTTCAGCAGTCCTCAGCCTGGAAAAAAAACAAACTTCGTAGTGGGGACTTTGATACTTTCCCGACCTCCAAATGTTTCTTTCTACCAAATACCAACGTGCTATTACATACGCACTTTTTTGGTCAGGGTTCAGGAAAATTATCCCTGATAAATACTGAAGCAACGTGAAATTTCTCAGGAAACCTACCAGCGTGTTTTACCCTGCGGTTTTGCCATATTTACTTTTTTAAAGGCCGTCGCGTGACGGCAGACTTTCTGGTGAGTAACTACTCGATGCCCTGGGACCGCCGTAACTCCGCTTTCTTTCCTAAAATGGAAGCCGCACTCCAGCCGAGCTCCCCACGACCTCAAACCCCCTTCGAGGATCTCCCTGCATCCCACTGGGGCGAGGACGACGTACTGACCGCAGATGATAAACCACTCAGTTTCCAGAGCGGAAGGCGGGCAGAAAGCTCAGGATTACTTTTCCAGCGAGTTACATGAGAAGAAATTAGAAAAAAAAAAAAAAAAGGGGGGGGGGGGGGTGGCTGGAGAGAGAGAGCACCGTTTCCCTGCTCTGGACTGACGGACAGACACGGCCAACCGGGGACCCGCCCCGCTCCGACCCGGGACCGCGTCGCCGACCCGCACGGTGCGGAGCGGCAGCGCTCGGCCGCCGCCCCAGGGACTCGGGGCAGGGGAGCGCTCCCTTCCCGAGCCGCGGCAGGGCCGCTCCTCAACTCCCACCTCTCCTCACCTCTGACGGAGACCAGGACGGCGAGGAGCACCGGGAAGAGAAGGAGCCTCCAGCGCCGCATGGCTGTCCGCCCCACAAACAGGCAGACACACACACACACACACACCGCACACTGCCCGACAGCCGCTCCCGGCACCGCCGCAGCTGCTCCAGCGGCTCCCAGGCCGGCACCGCCCCGGGGCCGGGACACCGCCCCACCGCCGCACCGCCGCACCGCCGCACCGCGCCCCTCCTTCCAGCCGCAGATCTGGGACAGCCCCGGGCCCCGTCGGCTGAGGCCGGGAGCTGGGTTTTCACTGTGGGCGGAGATGGAGAAGGAGTGGGACACCGTGGTGCTGGTCGGTCCTGACCGCTGCCGTACAGGCTGCCCGCGAACCGAGCGAGGCTCCGRAAGGAGCCTACGGGGCTTAAACTCTGGTCCCAGGTTTTAATAGCAGAGATGAGTGCTCAGGTGCTCAGGCACTGTTGCCCTCTCTTAACCCAGGCGCTCCCTTTCATTGCTTTTCCTCAGGAAAAGTTGCCCAGCACTAAACACACCAGGACACCTAATAATGCTGCCCATGGCAGGCTTGCTTTTTAGTCAGTCAGAGGAAAATGGTTTTGAGTTTTGTATTTGCAAGCAATGCCACACTGACCCATGGCCAACAGGTACAAATGTAAACCTGCACACACCACAGTGCTGTGCGAAGATGAATGTTAAAGATCCTGTTTTCCTATAAATCCTTTCCAATGGCCTTTTTGTGCCACGTATTGAATGCCTTCAGTTGAGGACTGGCTGCTTCTGCTGCAYGTCATGGTCAGAACCATATTGACACTTGTGCTGAGCTGTGTTGAGGGGCATGTATGAAAAAATCCTGGTTTTTCACTTGCCAGGTATAGACTGGTTATTGACTGGATGATAAACACTACAGCCACACACACAGTATGATTTAGAAGGTAGCTGGTGATGTGCAGCTGGCTTGGATTCAGTGGTCATAGGCCTGTACTTTCCTCAGAGAGGTCCATACCTGTTATTTAGCATTTGTAGGACCTTGCCAGCTTGAAAAGTGGAATGTCAAATCATTGTCACCAGTTCATAAATTGATGGGTGTTTCTTTTTTTTCTTTGACAGTGCCTAGTCAGATTATTTTTAGATTTACCCTAAGGCACAAAAGAGTTTAACTGTAGTAATAAAAACACTTTAAATTATACTGTGTTCTAAATTAAGGTTTTTCATTAAAATATCTGCGTTTTGCAGGAGTAGTATTGAAGTTGGCATTATGTTGTGGTTAGCAGCTACCATTTTTGCCAGACTCCGAGCCTAGAAGGTAAGATTGATATGTGCACATGCATTGTGTAATCCATCACAATGGATCTTGCCATCAATGCTATGTGCACATAGACAGGAAATTATTAATGTTGCTCAAAGGATGTCCTTTAACAAGAGTGTTTATGGTTTTTGTTAAGAATCACCTAAGAAGTTGGTCCCTTGCCAAAAAGAACAAGAATTGGTACTCCTCAGACTACTGCACACTTCTTTAATCTCATCATACCAAAACATACCTCCTGCCCAAGAACTGCAGAGCTGACAGAGAAAACCTAGCTATCTCACTGACATTACAATGTCAGATCAGGGTCCTCCCTGTAGCTTCCTGTTGCCAAAATCACTCTTCATCAAAGCTGCCATCTTCAGATGAAGTAAAAGCAACTTCCTGTCAGACATGAAATAACTGCACTTTGTACTAGAGCTTGTGTTTTCCACTTGGTTCAATCCTTTAGAAGGGGCACAACTAGCTGGCACTAGCCACTTTATGGCTAATAAATTTTCCAGATTTATAAATATCTGGTAATTTTTTTTTCAATCTTACTAATCTTGTGGTCTGAAAATTTCACTGGTATTTTGTGAAAATGAGGYTCCTGATTTGTTGGTACCAGCTCTTCTATGTGTGGATTTGATTAGAAAAAAAATCCAGGCTTTGTTGTTTCACATGTAAAGCCACCTCATCTGTAAAAACCAAAATAATTTAGTTATAAGGCTGGTTTTCTTATTCTTGGAGTCATAGTCATAATCTGAAACCCACTTCTTCCAATACCACGTATCCTTTTCTTGCCCAGCCTGCAGTGGTTGCCCTAGCAGGTCTTTTACTGTGTCTCTGTCCTGTCCATAGCCTCTACCTGGAAGTCTCTGCAGATAGCTTGGGCACTTTCCTGATCTGAAGATGCCGTGGGAGGAGACAAGATTGCCTTATGGCTTTTTTCTAAAGAACAGGAACTTAAAAAGACATGCACGGTCTGTGGTTTGACCTGAAGAAAAAATGTGTGCTTATACAGCATCACGATGAAGGCTGGAAGTTGTAAACCCAGGTGAAACTGTTCAAACTTGAACAAAACCTGTGGTGTGCACAGCTGAAGAGCTGTCTCTGAGCTGCAAAGGTAAATGTTCTTCTCAGTTTCCCCCAATTCCTCTTCTGAAATAAGATCCTTGTAGCTCTTTTACTGCCTCGCCCTAACTTTTTTCCCTTTTTACCTATGAGTTTTCAACCTTGCCAGAAACATCATAGCTTTCCAGATGTCCAAAGAAGCAAAGGAAAGACAAATAGATTTTTATTTGCTAAAAACCAGACCTTCATGGAGCAGTTAAAACCTTCCTGCTCTATCCCCCAGGGACACCTTGTGCCATCAGAGGGCCACAGCCACTGTCTGTGGATGGTGAAGCAGAAGGACAAAGACAGCACTAGGGAAAAAAGAAAGGAGATGGGCAGGATTGGCAAACCATGCTTTGATTCACACTTGTGTTCAGTTACTGCTGTAAAATTGGTATGAGTATGACAATAACCCTGGAAATTATGTTGCCTTTTTTGCTTTTACAATTCACCAGAATTTGGCAATACTCTGTAGTGACYGTATTTCAGGTGCAATTTTTCTGAGGCTAAGAACACACTCATCCAAGGAGCGTGTTTGGGTGTGTTGATGCTGTGGCTCCATCTAACAGCACGTATTAGAAGAGTATTTGCCATAAGTATCTCATGTTTTTTACTCATTTGGAAATCAAACTGAAGGGCAGGGTTTCATCTCTGGTTTCTGTCATGGCATCTACTGAAGCATGAGCTCTGATCTTTAGGTTTCTTCTTGCTGTGAGGATAGAAATGTTTACATTTGTATGTATTTTTAACTAAAAGTCAAACATGGAACACCTTATTTTCTCCCAATGTTTTCATCTTGAGCTGTGAGAAGGGGCTAGCTCCACCGGCAAACTTTCTTGTAATTTTATCAGTAAATGAAGTTTTAGAGCCACAAACAAACTGATATGGTATAGTCAGTCAATACAATATTTTTTTTTAAAAAGGGTAAAGTATAAAGAACCTGTTAAAAACGTAATTAAGCCCTATTTGATCTTTGGTCACAAATTATAAAACCTATATCAGGTTTGTTTGGTTAGGTTTTTGTTTTGTTTTGTTTTGTTTTGTTTTGTTTTGTTTGTTTTTTTAAGTGACAGTAGTATTTCCAATTCTAAGGATATATTCAGAATAAAAAAGAGTCCAAAGAGGCTCCAGAATCTCTGCTGACTCTCCTCTTGGTTGCTACTTTCTGATGCTCTCTGCCTTGCAGAACAGGAGAGACATTAAGATACTGCAGCCTAAGTGTTTCTTCCCAAGGAAGCAAACTGGATTCCTKTACAACCAGCTGCCTGATAACAAATATTGCTTCAGAATGGACTTTCTGCAGGTGATCCTGAATAACTTCTGCAAAGGCCAATTACCTGATCTTTGCGACCTCAGCTTTTCCTGCAGAAAATGTCCTCCTTCTGTTGGTACCTCTTGTTCCCTCCAATAGCAGCAATAATTGCAGTGTGCTTACATGACTTTCAGCACTGGCTTTCATAGTTTGTCACCAAGGTCTATGGCAACTGAAAGCCCATCTCCTTTAAAGCTCAGCCCATTTCTCCTGCTATAAATACCAGCTGGCTATTGTTTCCTTTTCAGATTCTCCCCACGTATTTTTGTACTTTGTTTTGTTGGTTTTTGTCTTTCAGTAACTATCCAAATACCTTTCTATGTCCAAAGTCTATTACACTTTTTTTTTCATAATAGTTCATAAAAAGAAACATGATTTTATAGATCATTTTTCTGCATACTGATCTGCATTTGAAGAGATATTAGGCAAAACGTTGTTTATAAAGTAACTGTTATTTTATGACATGGACACCATCAAAGATTAGTTCCATAAGAGAAAATGCAGTTTGTTGATTAACGAAATAATTTATATCTCTTAAAAGGATTTTTTAGGTAATATTGTATTTTATCTGAAACAGAGAGATACTGTTTTTCATGCACAACCCCTTTCAAAAAATAAATCCTGTAGCAGCAGCCCTTAATATGTTTTTTCTTTAACTCCTGTTTTGTTAGACTACAGTGTCTTCACTGAATTCTAGTAAGTGGAGCTTTTTGCTGTCTGGAGAGACATTTATGGCAGTTTTTCTTTGTAATAGTATGAGCTAGAAATATCTAGTCTAGTATAAATGCTGAAAGCAGTCTTGTTGTAGCAGTAGATGATATAGACCTCTACATAAACTTATAAATTATAGTGAAAAGATTGTTTTGGATTTTTTTTTTTTAAGATAAAGCGTTTTAAGTCAGGCTGTGGTATAAATTTTTCCAAGGAAAGTAAAGCAGGACTTTTGCTGATAGGAGCTCTTGATTCCTCTAATAATATTTCAATTTTATGGTAATTGTATAAACTTGTCTTTGTATTTAACTGCTGAGATTCAGGTTTCATGGTTCACTACATATCTGTTGAAACCCATTTCTTCTATCTCTGCATTTTATCATGAAGCTTTGTTTTGAATATTTTAAGTCACTTTTATTTTAATGTAAATATTTGACTTACTGAAAAGAAAATGTGGAATACCTTTCCTCTCTTTTTGGCAAAGTGACATTTTAGTAATGAAATGTTGGTTCCTTTTGAAAAAAACCTCTGATGTCCATTTTTTTTTTCCTTTCTTTTTGTTTTAAGAACAAAATAATTAAATTTTAAGATGATAACTTTATGCTTTGTGTGTTATTTCCCCTGATGCTAAGTTCTGCTTGTCTCTGGTCTTCAGAGAGAAAGGAAAGAGACAACTGACTGAAGCAGTTCTTAAACAGGTAAGTGCCACATTCAGTTTACACTGTTTGATTGAGCTGCATCCTTCCAAGTCTAAATGAATGTGATTTTGGCACTCCTGACATATATTAGGGGTGTTTTACTCTATAAAACAGAAACATGTGAGTATGTGTTTTAGTTGTTCAGGTACTCTTGCCATTTGCCATATTATCTAAACATTTCCTATTTAAGACTTTTGTTCCTATTTGCATTTTCTCCTCAAAGGAAAAATAGCTCACTGTCATAAACCGTTATATTCACAAGAAGTGAAACAGAGTTGGAATGCCTTCATATTCAGTAACAGAGCAATGTTTGTGGTATTCCCAATACTGACATTGTCTAGACAGTAAAAAAAAAAGGAGAAGGTTTCTTTATTCTTGAAAATCTTCCGTTCAAGCTCAACTCTGCATGTCTCATTGTTTCAGAATCAAGTTTCCTAAAACATCTTTCCTGTAAGAATGGAAGGAAGCAGTCATACATGTCACTGCCTGTGTTCCACTTCTTCTCACTTCACGGATGCAGCGCTGTGTAACCCGGGCTTGTTAGGGCTTTCTTTCCTGCATGGCCTCTGATCCATTCAGCTGAAGCCTCCTGCAGTGTGGGCCACAAGGCCACCTGCACCAGCGATGTGAGCTGGACCAGTGGCCTTTGAGGGGCTGTTAGTCTGATACCAACTGTGTGAACACTAAAATGACCAGGATTTAGGAATTTCCATTGAGATAATCCCAGATTATGTGCTGTGCTGATGGCTCGGGTTAGAAAAAACTGATTTAGAACAGGGAAGAAAACGAAGGTTTAATGAAAGCTAATTATTGTTCCATGGTTTGTTGCCTTCTGTATCTCCACCTCTGTTATGTAGGGTAGGATGGGTTATGTGACTGCTCAGTTTCGTAAACACGGTGAGGGTGTAGCTGGATTCTTGAAAGAGGCCAGCAGATCTGACAAACATGGCAAGAATTTAGCAGCCATTTGTGAAGGCATTTTGTTCGTAATCACTTTTGTAAAGCACGAAAGATGCATCACATTAGGGCAAAATCTTTTGAGCTCCACTGATAAAACAAAAACCTCTCTGTATTCCTTGCTTAGATCTCCTTCATTAAGATGCTGTGGCAAATGCTGTTGGCAACTTCAGCCATCTACAGCTTGACAGGAATAAACTATTTTAGTCCTGTGTTGCAGCTGCTCCAGTATGTTATGAAGTGTGCAGTTGTTGCCCTTAGCCTTAAAGGGGCTACAGGAAAGAGGGGAAGGAACTCTTTATCAGGGTGTGTAGTGAGAGGATAGGGGAACCTGATTTAGCAGAAGGTGTCCCTGACCATGGCAAGGAGTTGGAACTAGATGGTCTTTAAGATCCCTTCCAATCTAAACCATTCTATGATTAAAGCTTTTAAATTTATGCTTCAAGCCCTAGCACAGTTTGAAAGACAATGGTCTTTGTCATTGCACAGCCTGGCTACGGACTCAGTGAGCAAAAGAAGCTCAAGTCATGCATGTGTTGGGAAAGTTGCTCAATTTGGTGCCTGTTCACGAAGACAGGAAGACACTGTTCTAGAAAAGACACAGCTAAAAACATGAATGCAAAATCATGGCTGTGAGAAATCTGCAGTGCTTTAAATATGGGAATACCCAGAATCTGTCTGACCTCACGCACAAGAGAACTGAACACATTGCTAGTCATGCATGGTCTGAGGAACAAATGAATCCAAGTAGTCAAATGTCCCCGTAATGGGGTGGGTGCTTGAAAAGATGGCTAGGAAACCATTATTCATATTTCCCTTTGAAAACTTTAAAATTCTCATTTAAAAAATCATTTTCAGCATTGGAGTGGATTTCCTGCTTTAAGATCTTTTGTGTGGTTTATCTCGTCATCTGTTTAGGACCAGATGACAGTCTGTGTCTTTGTGCTCCACGATGCCGAACAGCCAGCTCACGAGGTTCCCTCCTCAGCCCAGAGAGCTTGTTTTTGGGATCATGACACAGAAATACGTGGCTGTTCCTGTGCACAAAATAAGTTGGTTTCCTGAGTTTGGCTCCCAGAGGAGGGCTGTTAGTGTCCTTTCCCTTGCAGTCTGTACCACAATGGTGGAAAGAAGTAATGATAGGGAAGTCTAGATATTTGTCTGTGTGGAGAAAGCAGAGAGTCGAGGAGTTACTGATATTGATATTGTGGTCCAGCTGAGAAGAAATTAAAAGCAGTTAAAATTATTACATGATTCAATTTGCATAGAGCGATAATATACTTCACAAATTAATCAGTTGATTCATATTTAGACTTTTTTTTTTTTAAAACTAATGTTTTAAATTTGGTTGAAGGTCAAGAGTAAAACTGTAGGTTGGGGGTTTTCTCCATACTACAGAGGGCAATATTTATTACTCCAATTCTCTACTAATTGTTTGCTTCCTTTTCATTCTTCCCTTCTCCAGTTGAACAGGCACAAAAAAAAAGCATATATAACAGAAAGGCACTTAGTAAGCCTAAATAGTTCAAGTTATCGTTTCGGGGAAAAAAAAAAGATATCTTATGAATAAAAATATATATATTTATATGTGGTTTTGTTGCTAATGCTAAGATCTGGGGAGGCAGAGCTACACTTTAATTCTGATCAAGAACATTCACAACTGTATTTTTATAATATTTTCCTCTTATTATCTAAAGAAAAAAAGAAAGTGCAGCTTTCTGAAGTAAAATGATAATGTTCTTGATTGTCTAAATTTTACTGCATTGCAAAATTAAAAAAAAAAAAGATAAATACAAGGCAAAATGGCAAAATGGTATGTACGTGAAATACAAACCACACAGCTGGAACACCCCTTTTCCTGCCTGTGTAATTTAGGAAAAACAATACAGCATTTTCCATTTGAACACATAAAATTTGAGTTCATAAAACAAGCTAGAATAACTGCTTCTGCCTTGGGAACACTAGCTGTGAATAACTTCTCCACAGAATTTAAGAAACGTGGAAAGCAGGCATCCTTGAGAAAAATAGCTCATGCATTTGTCATTCCCACATCCATTTTTGTGACTCATTTATTTTTACGCTGCTGTTTTCCTAAGTGCCCAGAGTGCTATCAGAAAGCTTAAACAAACGACAGCAAATCCTCTTGCCTTTTTTTGTGGGAGTGGAGTGGGGAATTGGAATGAGGCCTTACTGGTCCTGATAGAGCCAGATTTTCACTTATGGGGCTTGTTTTTACCAGGTTCAAAAATCTTAGTTATTATTCTTTGCCATTCTTATCATTGCTTTACCTTTTTTTCCCCATATACTGCTCCATTTTGTTGCATTGTCTCCTTCTGCATCTGGGTAATTGGAAAAGTCAATTAGACTTGTCCTTGCTGTCAGCTGAAAGCACTAGACAGGAGCCAGCAGAGGAATTCACCACAGCTTTAATGTTAAGCACCCCCAGCTACGTCTGGTACTATGAAGTCAGAGAGGAGAATGTGTTGAGAGAGAGATTAACTGCAGACCCTTCCCCTGCAGCCTTCTAATGTAAAATCTGAAGCTATATGCTTGCCAAGATTTAAAAAAAGCTAAAACTACATAGTGATATCAGATGTGGAGGAGGGATCAAAAGCACAAATGTGTATTGATGAGGTCTTGCTTTGCTACTGACTGCGTTGCATCTCATTTGTTGCCAAACCCTAATGACTCGGATGGTTTGTTATGCTTCAGTCTGCACTCTGCTGAGTGCAGTGACAGACTTCAGTACTTCAAAACCAGATGAGAAAGTGGAAGACATCAGTTGATCATACCTTATATGTCAGAAGGGCAGTAAAGTTTATGCATCTGTGAAGGGCATTTCTACCATAATTATATATTTTATTATAGATGATCCCCAGTTCTAATCAGCATCTGGTGATATATGTGCCAGGGAAAATCTTTTCAAAGGTGCAAAATATTACAAAAGCCTATAATTACTTTCTTCCTGCACATTAGTAAGAACTAAATGTGTGTTCACATCTGTGCTTTGTGTGCCAAATATATATTTTTACCACCTCGGTCCCTTCCCTCCATATGCATCCTGTTAACGTGGGTTCCTATAGGAAACTACCATGTAATGGGACACTGGGGACAGCTGTGGCCTGTGGTTTAGATGAACATTGCAGAGAGGTAGAGAAAGGTGTCCTTAGCCTCTCTCTGTGAATCTTCTGTGAGGCAAAGTGATTATGCGGAATGAGCTGTGTTTTTATAATTAAAGTAGCCCAGTCCTACAGACCTCCACTGCCTTTATATTAGAGTACAGAATGTACAAAATTATTTTTGGTTTGTATAAGGGTTCAAAGAGAAATTTCCACATTTTGAGCAAAGACAGTGATTGTTTAGTGATGCAAATAGGGAGATTACGAATTGAGATTTCTATTTCTATTCCTGGTTTGTGGTCTTGAAACACCAGAATCTCTTCTTCTAATTTCTTTCCATAGCTCTACAAGTGGACTGACACCCTTGAAACTTACAAAATTTAGCTCTGATTATTTTAACAAGATAAAATGTGTCTGGTGCAGTCCTTGGAAACAGCCAATGCAGATGCATTGGATGACTTGAAGAAACCACAGGTAGCATAAACATAATTTATGTCTTCCTGGATACAGAACCAAGAAGGATACATTTCAGCCTGCAGAGCTGAAATTAGCACAGCTGAAAAACTGACCAAAGCTTTATTGCAACATCTTTGCAGAGGTTGTGTGAGCAGGAGCATGCAGCACTCTGAGCCTCAGCTGTGTTGCATTCTGGTGCTGGGGGGATTTGGCACCACAAAACTGATACCGCCAGAAAAAAGCAGATGTTTAGAATGTTTTGTTTCTCTGACATAGCAACAACAACCCACTGATTTCCAGCGGCTTAACGCTGTACAAAGGTCTCCTCCCCACTCTGCTAGCCATTCTCTACAATAGATTCCTGGCCTGCTTTCTGAAGACAGCATTGAGAAGGAGGTAAAAGAATCTCTTCTTTACTGTCTTATGCACAGCTGAAAATATTTTGAAACACCTTCAGGTTCATAGCATTTTTCTCTGCTGCATTAACGCTGCTCACTGGCCTTAGTGTTCACATCTTAAAACTGGCTAATGAGAAGGAAAATCAAGATTTGCTTATCTATTTGTCTCATGGTAATGAATTTTCTGCTTCAGAAGTAATGCTGGGCAGGAGAGGATGCATTAAGAGGGTGAAGCAATGGACAAACATGCATCTGACCTGACAAGTTCTATTCTCACCCAGTGCTTTTGCAGTGAACTTTTTAAACTCAACACAATGGGATTTAAGAAAATCATCAGCTCAGCACACCAGTTTTGGCAACAGCTGAATGTCAAGTTTATGCTGTTCTTGCACATGCCTCCTCGCCTTTATTTACAAATAATAATTTATATAACTTTTAATTTTTTTATACGACTCTAAGTTTCCTGTAAGTTTCCAAGAATGTTTAATTACCAGTGTAATTCACAGTATACCATAAATTGTCTTCTCCCCTGCACTCAGCATTTCTTTAGTAAGGCATTTGTACAATGATATAAAGGATTTTACAAGTATAAAAGATGAGATTGATACAAATAATTTGCCATATAAACAAAATCTAATACTAATGCTAATAAGTTTACTTAGATTGAGTTTACATCACTTAGGTTTTTACATCCTTTTTCAAGTGTTCTAGTTTATTGTATGGGAAGGTAAAAATCAACACTCGATCACTTGATCAAGTTCTCAGGCATCTGGCTTGCAGACCCTTCATTATTTCAACAGCATTCATTTTGGGTGGAGCTATTTTAGAGCTCAGGAACATTCCTTAGTAGACAATGGAAGAGTGGAAGAAAATAATTAGCTAAACATCCTCAGAAGTATGTTCCTTCAGAAGTTTAAGTTGGACTTTTTTTTTTTTTGCACTGAGAGGAGGATGCATTTTTATGTTGCTGTGAGGGCTTTACTGATTGTGTTTTTGAGCTTGTTTTCAAGAAAAAAGGATCATTCATTTATGCTGCCATCCTCAGACGCTATTTGGAGAATGTCTCAGAAATGCCTGCTCCTGCTGGAGAAGTCAAGAGAAGTAGCCATGATCTGATACCTGATCTCCTCCAGACTGTGCAGGAAAGGTTGCTGTTCTTTTTCCATAGAAAGGTGCTTTCTGTGAGCAAAAACCCACCACAAACTTATTTCCCAACCTCAATCACTGTATTGGTGATCCAACAAAGCAACATTGGTGCTAGGTTTGGTTACTTTCTTGGTTAGACACAACTGCCTACGCTGTATGTTAAAAAGCAAGCAACCAAAGACCAGCTCAGCTATTTCCGTTTCTTTGCAAAGGATGGGAAAAGGGGAACAGGAGTTCCAGCGGGCACAATGAATGAGCAACAGGAGCTATTGGAAGCACAACTCCGTAGTTCCCGTTACGGGATTTCCTGCTTGAGATTTTTCAGCTGATTTCAGCTGCAGCAGTATATGGTAAAGGAAGATGGTCTTTTGGGTAGGGCACATGCACTCTGCCAGAGAGAACTCACACACGAGCTGAAACTTTATACAAAGCACATTCTCCACCCTCAGCAGAGGAAACAGTCAGCAAAGCGCACGGAACAAAGATGCTCATGACTCATGAAACAGATGAATGGGGTTTTACTGGCATGCCTAGTTTGAGTTGAGTATAAAGGATAAAAAATGCCTCAGACCATCCCTGGTGAATTAAGCAAATGCTGGATTCAGCTGTGATTATGCTTGCCGCCCATATTTGGAAGTTGATTTCTGTTGGAATTTGTCATATCTGTTGTTTTTCTTCATAAAATCTTCTTTTGTGTAGCCAGTAACTGTGGGTCAAAAGGAAGGCATGCACACATACAAAAGCTGTGGGTTGTATTTTAATAGGGATCCCTACTGCTTATCATTGCTGGTTTATGTAATTGTCTGGAAAAGGTCAGCATAGTTTGTGCTGTGAGCAACTGAAGCTGAAAAATTTTGGCCTTTTTTTTTTTTTTTTTTTTCCCCTGCACTGGACTTGTAATCTTTTGACTAAATGCAGTATGAAAAAGGAACTGTAGGAAAAAAAAATACTAATTTCCAGCCTCAGGCTATTGCACCTTTCTTCTTAAATCGTTGTGAATCTTACTAACAAAGCTGGTCCCAAATAACAGTTGGTCACAAAATGTTTAGTTTAAAGACCAAACGTTTTCAGATCTTTAGCTTGAAGGCAGGTCCCACAGTGCTTGGCTGGATTGTTTCTGTGTCTCTCTTATAAATTCTACGCTAGAATATCTGTAATTTTGATTTTGCTTTCTCTAGTACATACTCAGTCATATTCAGTGTGATTTTCTTATGTTGATTATACTTCTATAATTATTTCTATAGGCTTAGGATAGAATTCAAAGTATTTTCTTTGCTTTTAATGTTGCATAGTTGTTCAAACAGCTGACCGGTTGCTTAAATACATCTCAGGTGAGGATAGGGCTGAGGGAGTGTTCCTGCTATTGGTTGAGTGAAGTTAGCCTCTGCTGACAAGAGGAAGATCAGGAAGAAGGATTTAATGTCAGCTTTTATTTGGATTTCAGAGCACTCTAGAAGAAGGCTCTGAGAGATTTGGGCATGGTGCTTGGTGCTTGAGGTTCTGGGGAAGGAAGCCAGCCCTTGTGTTGTATTGAGAAGAAAAGCTGACATGTCACCTGCAAAGCCAAGGCAACCTTTTGTCCTTATTTAGAAATGGAGAACTGGAAGAGATGACTGGCAGTGGTGCTGTTACGGAGCTGCAATCTGAGGAAACTTAGAGCAGTGGCAACAGGATGAAAGTGCAAATAGTACAGGGAGGGTACTGGCAGAGAACGTTGAGGTTCTTCAGCATTTTTTTCCCTTAGTATTTAATATGTAATAGATGGAGTGCAAAAGATTATATTCCAGTGTTTGTGGAAAAGGCAGTATTAATTTCTCAAGCTCAGACTACAAGTCTATATGTTGTTACTCTTGCTGTCTGTCTTTGGGAAAGCAGGGAGACAGAGAGATACACACAACAGAGAGATAGCTGAATTGTCATGAAAACATGCACTTTCTTCTCAAGCAGATGAAAAGGTTCCATCAACAGTTGCACAAGCTGCATTCCTACCAGGGGAACCTGGGAATGATTCCCACCCCTTGGCTTTGGATGTACCACTTTGCACCATTTCTGTATTGAGTAAGGCGGAGACCCAGGTACACATCTCTCCTGAAAAGTTAAGCATGGGAGATAGTTGCAGAATTTTTCAGGAAATCCCATAACCAGGGTGACTGGGAATCAGAATTTGTTGTGGTCCTGCTGTGGAGTATGTCTGTCCTTTGATGTAAACATAGTCACAGATGCTCAGAAATTGAAGGCCTGTTTGTTACATAAGGAGTTCATCTACCCAAGGAAAGAGAAAATAGTATCTAGGAGAGTTGCTTTGTAATTGCAGAAGCAGTCATAAGGAGTGCCTTTTGACACACCTGATGTCGCTTTCATAAAATATTTAAAGAAACATGTGAGTAATGAGCTGTAACCAAAATAAGTTTTGCTTCTGAAAGCAATACTCTGTCAGTGAAGAAATCTGCCAGATTTACTCAGAGCAGCAGAAGCTGCAAGACAGCTGTCCCATCAGAATTAAACTAGAAGTGAAGTCTTTGTTTCAGTAGGGTCTATGTATTTGTTTTTCTTTTATTTCCTCTTTGTAGCCTTGTTTTGCCCCAAACTGGACACAATAAAGTAGGTTAATTATTCATATTTGATTTTTTTTTTCATAAAGAGTATGGCTTCCTGGGAGCAGGACACCTGTGTGTACATTAGTTTCATTTAGAGAATAAATAAACCTATAAATAGGGCAGGCAATCGTACTTTCCCTTTACCTCCTTTTATATTTTTCTTGCCAGTATGAGGCATTTGCATGTACAAGGCTACAGCAGTGCAAAGGCCAGATAAAATTCTGTAAAAACCCCTGCTGTGCTTGTGAAGAGGAATATCCTTCATCAGATGTTAGTCAGGAGCACTGTCGATAACAGAGCTGTACAGATACTCACCTGACATGGGTGTTGCTTCTCCTTCCAAAGCAGAACATGCAGGAAAACACAGAAAGCTAAAATTTCAGTGTGGGCAGGAGAGTGCAATCTAGAGTTTGTCCTAGCAGGACACTTTTCTTGGGAAAAGGGAAAGAAAAGAGGACTATTGACCTAGGGCGCAGTTATGTGAAGAAGGTTGGCTCCTGTAGTCCTACAGTGCCAGGGACAGTCATGCACTGAAATGCAAAGGAGTCCTGCAGGGTGGGTAGCAAGTGCTGTTGGTGTTGTCTTCTATTGCCTCCTGAGCTTGTCTGATTGTTCTGAATAAGTTTGTGTCCCAGTGGAGAAGCCAGAAGGAAATGCAGGCATGGAATTTAATTCTCTGTGCGTGAGGGAACGAGGCTGGAATCTGCATAAGAAACAGGGAGGATCTGAAATTAGTCATGACACAAAAAGGCTTTTGTGTGATATTACCAGCTCATCTGCGATTGCTAAGACAGCATTTCAGCTGTCCTAAAACTGCCTGCTGGGGACCAAATGCTGACTTTTGTCAAAAGATCAAATACTAAATAACAAAAACCAACGTGTCAGATACATTACCCTCTGGAAGTGACTGAGAGTATGGCAAGACAAAATATCTGAAAAGGGCACTCTTGTCTAAGTCAAACTGGAAGTAATGCAAGGGCGTGAGTGGCAAGTGTTAGTCATCAGTATTTTCTGTGCTCCTGCTACACTGGCAGATCCCAGCTGCCTGCTTAGGCCAGATGCAGCTATGCAGGGCAGTGTACAGCCCCCAGCTGCATCTGTGGAGGGGTCTGAACTTTCTGGCTGAACAAAGATTGAACTTTCTTCCCTTCCTCCAGAGAGCTTCACTCAGCAATAGAGCAGCTTTTTAGAGAATATGTTCTCCTGACAGTGTGGAGGACCTCACTTCTCACAGGAATTCTGCATGCTCTGGATTTGGTAAAATACTTCAGAGCAAAACCTCAAAAGCTCAGTCAAGAGTGACTGTTTTCTGAGTCCTAGCTGGTACTGACTAAATGCCTGCTGAGTGGCACCATACCAAGCACTACAGTTCATCTTATCATCCCCTCAGAAGGAGATTTGCTCCGTTGTGAAACTATGAAACTTTAAATTTCTATCAGTTAAGACTTTGAGAGCCTTTTAACCAGCAGAAACCTGGAGTACTGCACTGGTTGACTGGATTCTGACTTATCAACAATGAGAAAACACTGCTAATCTTTCCATAGGTTGTGATTTATTTATTCATAGAGGCTAAAAAAACAGATAACAGGAAGTCATGGGCCATCCATTTAAGACTGCACACTCAGCAAAGTCCAAATAAATAAGCCTAGCCCAGAAAGTCTTGCCAAGGTGCAGGTACTATTTCTTTCTCTTCTGCAGTATTTATGTATGGCAAAGCTCTATCTCCTACAGCACCTATGGTTTGTGAAGAATCTTAACTACTTAAATCTCTAGCCCTTCTGCAATAGATGGTCTCTGAAGAGAGCCGAAAATCAGCACAGCTGCAGTCCAGAGGCTTCCTATTTTCATTGTTCCCAGATATCACTCAGATAACAAAATGAATTTATTACCACCTGCTAGCATAGAAAAATCATCGTTGGTTTGGCTTTGTTGTTTGTTTGGGGTTTTTTTTGGGTTTAGAAGAAAATCTTAAAACATCTTTGTCTAGGTGTGGACTTGCAAAGAAAGGAAGAGGAGCTGTTTCCCTGTTGACTTTTGATTGTATGATACAGCCTTTCTTCTCTCAAACTGGAGCTACGCCAGTTTTGTGTTTCTGGGAGGAGCATGCATCACACTGAGCAGAATACAAAAATACTACTCTTAGATAATAGGATATTAAGTAACAGCCTAGGTTCTCGGGAGCATTTGCAAGCCAAAAACTTGGTGCTTGGGGCAGGCTTAGGCAATAGCAGCCTGTTTCCACTGCAGTTGAACTCGTCAGATCCTTTCTGCTCGTGGAAAATCATATTATTTAAATCTTATTCCTGGGCCTCCAGCTCTTCTATGCATGCATAGCTTTCTGGTGGGTTGATACTGTTGAGGCTAGTGAAACACAGCACTAAAAATATATCTTAAAGCTACAATGACAAACAGGGTTTTAGCAGATTTTTAGTACTAACAGCACTGAGTCCAAGCTTTTTTAGTCCCCTTTTCGATGTAATGTTTTGCAAATGTGATTCTTAGAAACGGAGTCCTAAACATGAGTTAATTTAAATCTCTGGCTTTATCTGGTCCTAACCTCTGGAATCCTGAAATATTTGTCTGTTACAGTTGTACAAATCAGGGCAAATCAAAGTCAAACATCCTAGGACCTGTTATTCTTTTCACCTCATGTCAATGTAATTAAGGAAAAAGCTAAGAGGATAGTTGCACAAAATTATAAAAAATTTCTGCTGAGCAAGTATGCCCATCTGTCTTCTCTTTGCATGCTATGATTCACAGATGTCTGGAAATCATCCTGCTTCCTGCCTGCCCTGAAAAAGAGGTTTTTACAATTAGAATGTAGCTACCTTCTTTTAGACTTAATTTGGATTCCTGGGCAGAAAATTCATTCTAGAGAGAATAAAATTTGCTAACTAGTTAAGAAAAAAGGCAGAGTAAAAAAGTATACTTTATTATCTTTTATCTTTTTGTGTGTGTTGCTTCTGTGATGCTTCCAAAATCATTCTGGAGTAGTAAGATTGATATATCTGATATATTATGATATATCTGCTGTTCCTCATTGTCTGTATGGTCACCACCTGGATGTAGGGTACTGAGGGAGCTGGTGCAAGAGCTCACTGAGCCACTTTCCATCATTTACCAGGAGTCCTGACTCACCAGGGAACTCCCAGTTGACTGGACCTTAGCAAGCGTGACCCCCATCTACAAGAAAGGTCAGAAGGAGGATTCAGGGAGCTATAGGCCTGTCAGCCTGACCTTAATGCTGGGGAAGGTCATGGAGCAGATCATTTTGAGTGCCATCATGAGCACACACAGGACAACCAGGGATCACGCCCAGCCAGCATGGGTTTAGGAAAGGCAGATCCTGTTTGACCAGCCTGATCTCCTGCTGTGACAGACTGACCCACTTAGTGGATGAAGGAAAGGCTGTGGATGTTGTCCGCCTGGAATTCAGTAAAACTTTTCACATCATTTCCCACAGGATTCTCCTGGAGAAACTGGTAGCCCATGGCTTGGACATGTGCACTGTTCACTTAGTAAAAACTGGCTGGATGGCTGGGCCCAGAGAGTGGTGGTGGCTGCAGCTGCATCCAGCTGGTGGACGGCCACCAGTGGTGTTCCCCAGGGCTCAGTGCTGGGGCCAGCCCTGTGTCATGTCCTCATCAATGATCTGAATGAGGGGATCGAGTGAACCCTCGGTCAGTTTGCAGGTGACACCAAGCTGGGCTGGAGTGTTGACTCTGCAGGAAGGTATGAAGGCTCTGCAGAGGGATCTGGACAGGCTGGGCTGGTGGGTCAAGGCCAGTGGTATGAGGTTCAACAAGGCAAAGTGCTGGGTCCTTCACCTGGGTCACAACAACCCCAGGCAATGCTACAGGCTGGGGGCAGAGTGGCTGGAAAGCTGCCCAGCAGAAAAGGAGCTGTGTGTGTATGTTGGCAGCTGGCTGGATATGAGCCAGCAGTGTGCCCAGATGACCAAGGAGGCCAGTGACATCCTTCCTGGCTTGTATCAACAATTACAATGTGTTTCCAAAACACAAGAGAAAGCATTCTGTAAATATTTACTACAAGTGCAATATTAGCACTTGATTAATATGATTGAACAAGAGACAAATGTTATTGTTGTTCTGTTTAATGTTGTGGTCCTTGTTCATTTATACTACTTTGTTTTCCCAAGGCAAAAGGACACACAAAAAGAGTTTAAGCAGTTTAGAGAACAAGRTTATCCTTGCAGCTAGAAAAAATGCTCTGTTTTTCAGTAAAATGATAATGCATGAACACTCCCGCTAGATGAGTGGAAAATTAGGAAGATGTCATTGTGCAAGACTTTCCATACAGATAGATTGAATGTGTCAAGTAAAACAACCTACCATTTGATAGATGGTGGTTTTCAAAGAGATCGCTGCAGTCATGTTGCTGGATTTGTATTGGAAGAGCCAGATGAAGTTGATGCTGTTTCCAGATGCTAAATATGAAAAGTTTATTGGAAGGCTCAGAGAAGGAGCATTTCCAGCCACAGTCTTGCTGCTGAGGTACCAGCTGAGTCAGTTTCGTATACTCTCCATGTTGAAGCACTGCAATGCACCGTGTAATGCATCAGGGCAATGTCAGTTGTGATGTCTCACATACACATTCATTTGCAAACAGTCCGTAAACTAAGGACTGTTTTGTTTAGCCATAGACATATGGTTTTTGTGGCCAACTTCAATAAGCATTTAAGTTTACATAGCAAAGAAATAAGGAATTATTAATGCAAGCAGCTGCGTGAAACAGTTTGAGTAGCTTTTCAGATAAAGAGAACTGCTAGTGAAAATGCCGATAGATGCTGACGTTTGTTCTCAGATTGTGACCTTTCTTTCTGTGGTGTTATTTAGTTGAACTTGAGAATTTGAAATAACATCCTTCATTTTGAATGGGAGAAGGGGTAAAATACATCTATTAAAGACGATCAGCAAGTGCAAAATAATCTTCACAGCTTCGTGACTACTGCTTCCCCCTCCCTGCAAGCCATCCATTCCTGAGGTTTGTGGTTCTGGCAGAGTGATGATTCATTAGTGTGCCCTCGACACTCAGTTGTTTTACAAATAGGACTAGTTTTGTAATAGCCTAGGATTTCTATAAAGAGAGGGTGAAAACAGCTTCAATTAGTGTATTCTATTCTCTCACAATATTTCGTTGGAACTTGGCTTTTGGTACGATACCTATGGATTCTGAACTCCAAGTCTTTGATAATTGGATTTAGTGTTCTCTCTCCTGCAGGATTTCTCTGCTGGGCAGTCAGTATATTGAACATATTGTAACAGCTTTTAATGAAAGAAAACTTTTTAAAAAAATTGTCTATGCATAAGATTGCTTTTCTACTGTCCTCCAAAAGTACATTACARTCTCAAGTGTGCTTCATAGAGATGTTTCCATTGAAAACAATTCTCCATGCTTTTAGTTAAAAAAAAAAAAAAAGATTTTGAGTCTTCCTGGTAAAATACATGAAATCTGACTAATGAAAGGCAATTAGACTACTCTCCTTAGTCCTACAGTGCTCACAGCAGAAAGTAAATGCTGGAAAGAGTTGCTCTAAAACTAGTGGTACRTGTTGGACTATTGTTTACAGTTTCACTAGAGCTCTGAAGCCACTGGCTTCAGCAACTTAATAGACACCATGAAAGACATCTTTCAAAAAAAATGGCAAGGTGTGATTGCTTACCTTAATGCAAATAGTACCCTATGATTTATCTTTTTCATAGAACTCAAAGTGCAATTGGTTCTATTGATTTCTTACTGTGTTTCAGGTTCACAATGCTCAGGCTCTGTGGGTGAGGAACTCAAAGATATGTTCACACACAGCTGCTTGGGAATGGTGCCAGTGTGTGCCAGTGTCCTAAGAGTCTTCTGAAATACAGTGACTCTCACTGATTGCCATGGTGATTTTTTGCTTTTTCTTTTATACCCCTTTTATATAGCGTTTATGTATCCTCAGTGCTTTTAGCATGCATACTTGCAATTCCTTAAGCCTGATAACTTAGCGTAGTCCTAATATTCCGTTAAGCCAGGAGACCAAACATCCTGGAGGCCTCGCAGTTGGGGCCAGAAAAGTCCTAAGCTATCCTGAGAAACCAAGGTCCTTTCTAGAACACATTCTGTAAACTAAGATAGGCCCATCCAGGGGGGAATTCCTTGGGATGGGGGGATATCACGCTATTCATTTAAGCTTCTCATTGGGGAATCTTTGATAGATATGCTAATTTGCAAGGCCTATAAATTGTATACGCAATCTATTGTGTGTGTGCATTTTCGGAGTGCATTTCGGCACACTCCATGTGGACGAAGTGGTGCACCTTAAGGATCCTTAAATAAATACCAAAGTAAAAATCCCTCTTCCCTTAAACCGTGTTTGGTTCTTAATTTTAAGACCAGGGAAAGGCAACATCACACATCCACACACAGGCATGATCACTGTGGGAGATGGGGGGCTGCATGTGAAGGCTTGTTTCTCAGATCTCCCTACCTCCTTGGTGGAGATATGACGTATCAGAGGTGCATAATAAAGGCTTTTGAGAGAATTTTGAGATTGGCACATTCATACTTTTTGTCTTTGTCACGGACTTAACACAAATAATGAAATGTCATCTTCAAATTGGCTCAAATTATCATTCTGACACAGGTATTTAAAAAAATTCCGGTTCTACTTCTTATCATACCCAAGTCATTATTTATGGCTAGATAAGAGCAAGGACCATCTGTTTTTGTGTTTGTATGTGAGGGTATTGCACTTTCACACTCCCTACTACAGGGGGAAACATTTGGGAAACGACTGGCACATAGCAACAGGAAAAAATAGGTCTTTTTACTGTTTATAAGATGAACCGTTTTACAGTCATAATGAAGAGTCTGACATTGCAAATACAGAATCACAGAATTATTGAAGTCAGAAGGCATCTCTTGAAATCATCTAGTCCAACCTCCCATCTGAAGCAAGGTCAGCCAGAGCAGGCTGCTCAGGACGAGCTTCATACTGATCATCAAATAACACTGGATTATTAAAAAACTACAGTAGTCACTTAGAATCATGTACTTTGTCTTACCATATTCTGTACTTAGCATTCACGGTTCCTGTTTTTAACTATTTCTGTGAAACCATGACAATGAAGAGTTGTAATTGAAAAAAAAAAAGATGTCTGCTCTTAATCACATGATTTCAAGAGGAAAGTTAGGACAAAAAAAATATACAGAGATTTTTGAATTGTGCTAACAGCATGTCACATCTGTTTGAGGCTCCACACAAAGTTGCATGGAATCTAGAACTAACAGCCAGCCCTTGAGCAGAGCAGTGGATATGAATTAAATACCTGAACTGTGAACATAATGTATTTTGTAACCAAGAACTTTCTCAGGCTTTGCTCAGCTCAGAGATGAAAACTAGCAACTGTTTTAGGAATAATCCACAGCTGATCCCAGCTACCATCCTGACTTTTTAGGGAGAGGGCAGGTCCACTTGTTCTTGGCAGACTGATTGCTTCAAAACCAGCAGAGGCGACGGAAATGTTGATGAATTACTCTGAAATCTTAAAATGGTGATAAGAATTCTTTGCTTTCCTCTTCTGGAAGCTTAAAATTCTTTCTTATGTCATCTGCATTTCCATCACATGACTTTCAGTGATTCATCCCCATCTCGTGTTTGTCATAACTCTCCTTCCACCCTCCTTGTTTACATCTACCCCACCCTGAGGCTGCTTGTTTGTTTCTTAAAATAACACGTGTTCTTACTCATTTAAGCACTCCATAAGGATCCTGGAGACAGGAGACTCTTTCCTACTCATGTGAGTAATGTCACAGGCATGATGTACCTAGAATTTCCAAAGGATCCAAACAGGTTGGTTACTTAAATGAACAGGTAGGGCCAGGAGATTCGTTGGTTGTCTGGGTTTTTTTTCAAAGATCCTCTGATGGGCTTGGTTTGGCTGCAGGGGTCAGTAGGGGTAATTGATTTAGAGGTTTGTTCCTCTAACTTTTCTACAAGAATACTTGTCATTTCTGAGAAAGCTGACACTGTTTTTAAAATTTCCCATGGGTGCTATGAATTCCTTCATCTCACATCATATTGCCAACTGCCATTAGGCATCAATCCAGACTCCTAGTAGTTCCCATTCAACAAGATGCTATTGAGCTTGAAAATGGCTTTTTATGCCTTATTAAAGTAAACCTGATCTGACTTTACTAGATGACCTAGAGAAGGTTTTTCACCAAGAATGGGTTTACTTCTGGTAGGTTATTTTCTACTCCAATTTATTTGCAGATACAGGGCATCTTCTCTTGGGCTTTGTTTAGAGAAATATAATTTTTTCTAAAAGCTTCCTCTTTTAAACCTGATTTTCTGTGTGCTTTCTTCTGACTTCAGTTTTTTCAAATAGAACCCCTGCAGATTTACACTGCTCTAATGCATAATTCCACAATGCTGAAAAGAGAGAGCTGTGAGAGATCTGCTAATACTCTTATTTTCTCTGCAGCTCTGTTACAGGACTACTGTACTGCTGAGTGTTCTCTTTGCACTGGTACTGGCAGCCCTCCTGTCCATAACTGTGCTGTAGAGCTGCATAACCTCAAGAGGCTTCTAGGCTGAGCAAAAGAACATGGGGCAGAGGTGCAGAGTCCAGATAAAAATGAGAATAATGACCACCAAGTAATTAATATTACGTGGTGATCAGGATTGCTGAGATTAATTTGGACTTGGTTTTGGAGTGTTTAGTTTTGTGTTAAAAATGTTTGTTGAAATGCTTACATTCTCTTTTTTTTTTCTTGAAAATAGCCATATTAAAATGAATTGATAAAATCTGAATTTTGCAAGTAGAAGTTGACTAGCTACTAGGAAGTGGATATTGACCTAAAGACACAGCTGTGTCAGAGTTGAGTGAACAGGGGAAAATTAGAAATTATAATCAATAAACACTCACTAAAAAAAGAAAAGAAATTGTCAATTTCAGTAGACGAATTTTATAATAAAATTTGTGATCTGCCAAGTGAAATTAAAAGACAACCTCCCAATGTTTCTGAAGGAGTCATTGATACTTGAAATCACAAGAGCAGGCATCCTGGGTTTGGCTGGGATACAATTAGTTTAAGTTACAGTGCTGTGTTTTGGATTTTTATTGCTCAGTAGTGCTTACTCTAAGTCAAGGACTTTTTGGGCTCCCATACTCTGCCAGTGTGCARGTACAGAAGAAGCGAAGAGGGAGCATGGCAAAGACAGCTGATCCAAACTGGCCAAAGGGGTATTCCATACCACAGAACATCAGTATATAAACTGGGGGAGCTGGGCAAGAGGGGCTGATCATTTCTTTAGGACTGGCTGGGCAGCATTCAGCGAGTGCTGAGCAATTATATTGTGCATCACTTGTCTTTCTTCGGTTTTATTCCTCCCTCTCCCTCTCTCTCTCTCTCCTTTTCATTATTACCACTATGATGATTATTTATAATTGTACTTTACTTAAATCATTAAACTGTTCTTATTTCAACTGATGAGTTTCATCTTTTTCCAATTCTCCTCCCCATCCCACTGGGGGTGGGGACTGAGCCAGTGGCTGTGTGGTACTTTGTTAGTGATTGCAGTTAAGCCATGACAGCAGTGCAGTAGAAAAAAATAGACTGGACTTCCTGGCTTTAAGGAAGAAAACACATCTATGTGTTGACTGATACCTTCACTCAGGACCTTTTCCATTATTTGTTGTCAGGAAGCCGGAATGTATGACCTAATTCCTGGTGGAATTAGGAATTAGGAAGTGGGCCCTTCACTTTTCCTGTTAAGAATAGCTTGTGCAATAGATGTAAATCTTGAGGAAGTTTCTTCCTTCTTRTTTCTTGAAGGAAGGTTCTCCTCTCAGAAAGGAGAAAGAAAGCTAAGCAAAGTTCCTTTTCTTCATCTCCCTGTTCCAGGGCTCCTTCCATCATGTTTCCTCTGGGCAGTGCTCCTGCCCTGCTTTTCTTTTCAATACCATTTGGGTCTTCCAAAGTTTCATCTTGTTTCCATCTGACTGGAAGGAACATACTGGAAGCAGAAGCCTGAGAGAAAGATTAGTGAGCAGCTCGTGTCCTTTTCTCTCATCAGACAACTTGCAGTTGGATGTAGTTGGTGCATTGAACCCATCTTGTCCTTTACAGACCTGAAAACTGTGACAGATCTTGTTTATAAACCAGAAAAACACATGCTGTAAATCGCAGCTGCTCGGGAGCTGACCCACCAGCACTTCAGATCTCTGCTGTAGCAATGGGAAGACAGTTGACTATGGCACAACACCCTGTCCCAAGCAAAGTCACCCCCACGTGACAGCCACCTGCATACACGCCACTCACTGATCTCCCCGTTAAATGCATACACGACCACTGGGTCTCTGGGGTGGGGAGGGAAGAGGCCTCTGGTCACTACAGAGGCTGGCATTTGTGGAGCCATGTGGTGTGTCTGAGCTAGAGGTGACTTTAGACACAGTGGTGGGACATGGCAAGTCACTGACAGGAAGGGTGGCTTCAGTTTCCTCTCCAGCACACCTTTTCTCAGAGAGCAGGCAGTGGAGGGGCAGAGTAGGAGACTACCTGTCTCCCTTTCTCTCCCACATCTCCTCAAGGGAGATCTTGAAGAGCCCCTACCTTTGTGGTCACACTATGTACTCAAGGCTACCTCTGAACTCGAACTTGAAGAGATCACTATTGCATTGCCATAATTAAATATATATTAATAAAAAGTGCTGCCAAAAGCAGTACAGACATGAATTTTATTAGTAAGCTGTGGCTATGTAAAATGTGCATGTGACCTGTTCAGTGACCCCAGAGCATGCTGCGGTTATCAGGAAGATACAGCTGGCAATGTTAGATCTCTAATCAGGAAACACTTAAGAATGTTGAAGATAACAGAGACATTCTGTTGGGGAAAAAAGCAACCAGCCATTGTACAGAGGTCACATAACCCAACCATTTGCAGAGCAGTTTGTAACAACCTGAACAGGCAGAGACTGAGTATTTAAGATTCTGATGAAAACCACTAGCTGTGCACACACTTTTGCTTCAGCACTGGGTGAGCAGAAATGTTCACTTGCTACCTTGCATTACTTATACATAAGTGTTAGAACATCATTAGGGGGAACAAGGAACCCATGTTTATATCCTTCCCAAGGCTCTGTTGTACTTCAGTTACAATTGCCTGTCTTATGTATAAAATGAAAAATCCCTCTATTTCCAGCCAGGTAATCTTTCCTTGAGCTAAAGATGTAAATGGACCTCAAAATTAGGGGATGACTTTGTTGTCTTTGCATTTGTCATCCCTGGTGATTGTAGGGTCTACATGATAAACACTGATGGCTCATAAGATGAGAGAGGATGCATTGAAAAATAAGCATGATTCATTTGCTTTTCTCTTAAAGAAAGTTATTTCACTCAACAGCCACAAGGGGAAAGTCGTAGGAAGGGAACAGCTGTTAACAAGCCTTTAACAAATCAYTTTAGTGGCCTTTTAGATGAGACTTAAGAAGAGTGATGGAGAGAGGAAACTAGTTAGAATTTTGTACAGCAAAATCTTGTTATGAGAGAACTCCAGGACTGGATAATTTGTTCTTTGTTTTATGAATATAAAAATTATGACTTTCCTAGCATACATCACAAGGCCAGTGCTTAATAAGACATGCAGTCTCATCTCAGATGCAGAGTAGAACCTGTAATAAGGGACTAGCTGCTGAGCTAGCTGGGATGTCATGTTAACACTAATCCCAGCTCCTTGGAGAACAAGTAAAGAGCAAAAGGACACACAGTCAGAGTGCTGTGCAACCACTGTAATGAATGCATATTCCCAAGGAAATCATTGCTGGATTTTTTTACAAGAGGTTTTATTTTTTTTTTTACTATGCAGCTGTAGCAGAGATGTAGCAAGACTGAGCTTAAGAGAGGTGAATGCCTCTGTTGGTTGGGGAAACAAAAGATCTGCTCTACTAACATTTGTTATGGATGAGCTCAACTTACAATTATACAAATTCTTTTGTATTCAGCCTTTGAATCTGGCATTTTCATCTAACTGGCTTTATAAGCAAAACTTGGCTCTAGTTAGCAGTTGATATTCAACAACTCCACAAGTTTTTTGATAACTAGACTGTAAGGAAATCACAGAAGCAACTGGTGTTGCTAACAATAGTGAGTGATAAATCTATCTCTTTGGAGAACTGCAGTTACGAGGAATAGATCTATAAAGAAATGAAGAAGAGCAAATAGCTTCTGCCGATACCGTTTCCCTTTCTCCTTTTCCCCCTACCCCAGTTTTTCAAGCAGTAGCAGCATTAGCTTCTGGTTATCACATTGTTGAATCTTCCTCTTCATTAATTCCTGGCTCATCTTCTTCCGAATCATGCCAAAATTTAACCCAGTGTGAAATTTTATGATGAGGTTGCAAAGTAGAAACTAAGCAGGRGAAGCTGATGCCAACATGCAGAGGAGTGTATACAGTTCTGTTCATCTTTTAAGGGAGATTTTTGAGTGGTAGCTGCTCTGATCCAGTTCTACGCATTGGAGATTAAATTAAAAAAAAAAAAAACCAACAACCAAAACCAGCAGAAAAACCACTTCCTCCATAATTCAGCCTCTGCTTTCCAAACTGTAACTGGCTTCATGCCAAAGACTCACAGTTCTTTCTTCCAAAATTAACTTTTCCAGTGTTATCAGCCCCACCTGCTTCCGACTGGAGTAATGGTGAATTTTGAAGAATTATTCTAGTTTGAGCAGAAAAAAGAAAATATACCTAGGCCACTGCAAACGATATAACTTAATGCTCTGTCATATCAGCAGTGCTTTCCTTCTCCATCCCCTCTTTGTCGTTGTTAAGAATACACTACGATACCTCTCTCCCTGGCCTTACAGTTTATATTCCATAAAAATAAAACCTCCCTTTTGCTGAGTATGCCTTTGGGCTACCAGTAAGTTGTACAAACTGGCAAGTTTTTTAATAATGCTTTGAAATAAAATTTCCAGAAATACAATCCTGCCAGCTCTCCAAACTTCCTRTATCCTCATTCTTTTCTTCATACTTTTCAACTAATGATATCTCAAGACAGTGTTTTACATGGAGAAACTGAGGCATGGAAAATCTGCAGATGTTTGAAGAAATCAGACACAGATCCAGGAACTGAAGTAGAAGGTCAGTTCTGGCCTTTCAGCACATGCCAGGAAAGCAAAAAAATATGGGCCAAAGAAAAAGGAAATGAAAAAAATGCTTTTTACCAAAAATGGAGCATTTTTCATATGCTGAARACCTGACAAGAAAAAACACTGGCTATTAATTCCTTCTCTAACTTTACATATGAGGCAGTTTAAAGAAGACCAAAGGAAGCTGCACCAACATTTAAAACCTGCATTGCAAAACCCTCATCACTATGCAGGAGGTTATCCTTTCATAGTAACACTCTCATTGCCATCTTTCAAATTTTGGTGTGGGTTTTTACCTCATAAAAAATGATTAAAGTTCCTTGTCTTCAGAAAAGAGAGCATGCCTCCTGCAGATGCAGTGTGCAGCCTTCTGCATTACTCTGCCTGTGATCCTTAATTTTATCCAGTGAAATTTTAATAAACAAAAGAGTTTTAGAGAACCTCACAGGAGCACATCTCACAGGACATGATGCACTCCTGGGATATGAGTGCTGTGAGGAGGACATTTGGACTTGATCTCTCTCTGTGTCAAATAAGTGACTCCATGAAGAAAGTTGACTCCATTACCTTACACTCACACTTCTTTGAAAGACAACTGAAGCCCTTCTAGCTAAAGCAAAACAATGTCTGCAGATTCCACAGAGAGTTAGGAAGTTGCCTGCATCTCCCTGTAGACGAAGCTTATTTTATGTTTGTACTTTGAACACTGGTATCCGTGGCACCACAAAGTGCCTTATTCTCTCTGAAACTTGTTGGGACCTGTTGGGAGATCTGCACAGGCAGCACTGAACATTATGCTCAGTTCTCTGCATGAATGTTTCCCTCCTTACTATTCAATAGAGCCATTTTTAAGAATATCTAAGCAGGATACTCCTTTGCATACCATTAATCAGCAAAAGCAGTCAAAGAAATGGTGTGGTTTGTGTGCTTCTGAGTCCCTTGTCAATGGAAACATGATGAAGGTGTTCAGGAACTATAATGTCACAATTAACAGGACAGAGCTGTATATAACACACGTCTCCTGTTGTAGTGACACTCTCAGTTGTGGTTCTTTTCTTCTTTGTGTAATGTAATTCCTATTGGTCCTTGATACAAGACAGAAAAGGGACCCTTAGGTCACTCACTGTGGGAAAGCGCATGATAAAGGTTGGGAGCTGGCTAAATAAATTTTCAATGTGTTTATCGCGTTTTCCTTCAGAAGTATTCCGAGTCTTCATAACTTTACATTAATACTGACAGAGCAGCACAAGGCAGTGCACAGCTTTTCCAGTACAAAGCTGTGAGCTTCTTTCCAGCAGGGGAAAATGCACAGTTTTGGACTTGCAGGATAAACACAGCTGAAAAGTTCATTTCAATCAGGGTAATCTTTGTAGTTTAAGAAGACTCTGGTTTTTACTTTTCCATGGTTGTGCGAACAGAGGTTTTCAGTAATGTTAATCAAATTGTTAATGGTACTTTGGCAAGGTTACAAAATTACTGTCTCAAAAGTAAAGATATACTGGGGGGTGCACATTTTGCAGCTGTTAAATGCTGTCTTGTACCATTTGGGAATCTGTAGTGTGATATAAGTCTTAAAAAGATTGGGGTTTTTCCCACTGGTCCTGGTATATCACTCTGTGCCCAGGGGGGAAGGAATAATTTCCTGAGCAGCTATTTCCTTTGTCAGCACGYTGCTCTGTGGGAAGCCTCTTGCCTTGTTCACTGGTCATTACTCCAGCCCAGCTTGTGTGATGTATCTGTTCTCCATGACTCTTTCTCTGCTCCATGATATAGGTGCTTCAAGAAACTCAATGAATTTGCCATCACATTGTTCCCATGGGAGAGGGAGATTGTATCCTTCACATTTGAACAAGAAGCAACCGAGATACAGAGGAACTCAGGGAAAATCTTCCTACTGTTTTGGAAAGTCCAGCCTGAATCCTCTGCAGCCTGATTTTTTGAGAGCACCTTATATTAGCTCTTGGGTTTAAGCTGCAGTTTGCAGGAAGCAGGGTGATAATACTGACTTACAAATGTTGATGATAAAATAATTAGAGACATACACAATTCCAGATTCTGTGGGAATACTTCTTTAAAAAAAGCACTGTAACAGTGCGCTGATACTTCAGTGACTCAGTTGGCTCCACTAGAGCATAAAACAGGTATTATATGAAGAACAAATTGCACCCTTTCTACCACATATTTATAGAAATTTGTTCTTATGCTGGCACAGATAAGACAAGATTCCAGACCAGCAATCAGACTGCCGTCATGAGGCTCCACGACTCGTATGTGTCACTCTATCACTCTGATGATAGCTATTTATCTTAGATCGCAGCTCTCCTAGACACAGTCTAAATTATTTGCCTCTCAAGAGACAGCAGTCGGGCTTTCTGCAAGTGATAAAGAGGAAAAATAGGCTGATCAGATTCAATACACAAGCTGTTTTTAAACACATCACTGCACTAGTCTTCATTTTCAGTGGCTTGATCTTGAGAGCCTGTTTACTGACTCAAACAGCTGAGGGCAAACCTTTGAATCTGGGAGGGCTTATAGAATGACAGTATTATTCATGTGGTGGTTTTTTTCATTTCTTTGACTTCAAGGGCCTTGCTTGTGTGACTATGTGTACCTTAAACCCCATTGTTTTCTGTTGCATTCCTTCCCCGTTTTGGCAAAAGCCTTCAATGATTCCTAGTGGTTCTCAGTGTCAGGACCTGCAAGTGGAAAAGTTTTTAAAAGATACTTAGCAATTGCTTGAGAAATTAGAAAGACTTGTCCTTGTTTTATGCAAACAACCATCAAAAATCTATCCCAGAATAGCCCGTGACAGCTAACAGTCTCCTGGGCAATGAAAAGTTCTGGTCAGAGGACCAGGAGTCAGGCACCTTGCCATCATGAACCCAATCTCAGACATGTGGGTCAGCTCTCTGGACTCATAGAGATTCTGCTCAGGCCTTGAGACAGTATTTTTTTTTCTTGTTTTGGTAAAATTGTTGACAGTGACTTCAAAATTCAAACTTTCCTACACCTTTCACTCTTTCATAACGAGATTGTCCTTCTAGCACCTTTGTTTTCAAGATTATGGCAAATAATTGTTGCTGATACAAACTGTTGTTTGTATCAAGAGTGTGGCCAGCAGGACTAAGGAAGGGATCATCCCCCTGTATTCAGCATTGGTAAGGCAGCACCTCAAATGCTGCCTTCAGTTCTGGGCCCCTCACTGTAAAAAAAGGATACTGAGGTGCTGGAGACGATCCAGGAAAGGGCAGCAAGGCTCATGACAGGACTAGAGAATATGTCTTGTGAGGAGGGTCTGAGGGCACGGGGTTTGTTTAGTCTTGAGAAGAGGAGGCTCAGGGAGACCTCATCACTCTCTTCTTTCTAGTTCACAGCGTGGCATTGGGTGAAAGTTATTTGCAAGTTAGGATTTGTTTAGATTTTTCCTTGAAATGGTAGCTCTGTTTCCTTCCTTTTCTCATCAATTGCTGTGTCCTATTTTGAATAAAAGATAAAGCAGCCACTGGACATAACGATTCAGTTTTGTTCTCACAGAACATATTAATGGAAATAAGCCTAGAAATTTTACATGCTGTGTCTGGCTACAAACTTTTAATCATGAGCAAGCTGCATTTTATAAGCTGTGAAAGGATTTTGCAGACTACACTTTTATGAGCAAGGGTTTTGAGGGCAGCACTTCATCCTGCAGCCCACCTGTCCCCCAACAGCTGGCATATTCAGGGTATGTACTCAGGCACCAGGAGGTACAGCCAAGTGGGCACGAAGAAGCATTTACAGTCCCACACRTATTCCTCTAGGTTATGCTCAAAATTCAGGCTGAACAGAAAAATAGACTTCCTTTTTGTAGTGGTTTGAAGGACAAATTATACATTACTTTTTTTGTCTTTTCCTGTGAGATAAGCATTAAGAGAAAAGCAAAGCAGGCACAAAACTTGACAGAATAGAAGAGATTTATTAACAGACTGTCGTAGTTTGACCCGAATTGACAGGCACTTTTTTAAGCTAATCACGCTTCTCTCAATTTCACATATTTAAACCCTGAGGAAGGCGGGTTTTTTGGGGGGGGGGAGGAAGAAAGTTTCTCCGTTCCGGTTTGGTGCAGGACGGAGAGAGGGAGGAGGGGTGGACGCCCTGGAGCCTCAGGCCCCCTCGGGGCTGGGGCAGGCGCCCCTGCCCCGGCCTTTCTGCTTTTTGTTCTCCTTTTAAATGCTGCAGCACGGACTCAAATTGTAAAAAAGAAACTTTAAGCTGCAAGTAAGTATGGCTAGCTATATAGAGCTAAAGTTATCCGACGCGGTATCTTGAGGAAGAAGGAGCCGGCGGAAGCTTTCAGCGCGGTTAGCATACTCTGCGACGAACCGAAGAAGACACTTCTTTTCCACACTGTGCACCTAGCAGCGCAGAGGGAGCGGCAGGTAACACCCCACAACATGGCAGCCTTCAGAACCCGAAAAAGAAAGAAAGCGAAATCACGTGAGACAAAACTATAAAAGCGGCGCTGCGTGKTTTCGYGCAGAGCTTAAAAATCTCCTTCCCTCACCGTAGTATAAAACTGTAATGTTACAAACTGTTTGTCTCTTATAAAGAATGAACGTTTCTTTTTTTCTCGTGTAGTTTGTAAAAAAGTTAAAAGAGTGCCAATGCCAAAATATATATATAGCAAAAAAAGGCTTTTAAAACTTGGTAGCAAAAAAAAGCCTTATGTTCAATAACCCCATGTGAAAGCCTGTGTTTTACAGTTAAAAAAAAAAAGCTGTAAAAAGGCTCCAAAAAAAAATGTGTTATACCTTAGCAAAAATTGTGCAATTCTAAGCAAACCTGCAAATAGTAGCAGTTTGTAAAACCACGTAAAAAAAAGAAAGAGAACCCCTTTTTTTCCTCCCTTTCCTAAATTGTGATACTAATTAAAAAAAGAAAAAAGTGGGAAAAAAAAAGAGTTCTAAAAGTTTGTCATGTTGTTGCCTTCTTTATCTTAAGTYTGTTAATAAATCTCTTCTATTCTGTCAAGTTTTGTGCCTGCTTTGTTGTTTCTCTTAATGCTTATCTCACAAAACCCAAAAAAGTATTGTATAATTTGCTTCAAACCACTACACAGACTTAAGTAAAGAAGGCAACAACATGACAAACTTTCAGAACTCTTTCTCTCCCCCACTTTTCCCCTCTCCCAATTAGTATCACAATTTAGGAAAGGGAGGAAAAAAAAGGGTTCCCCCTCCTGCCTTACGTGGTTTTACAAACTGCCACCATTTGCAGGTTTGCTTAGAATTACACAATCTCTGCTAAGGTGCAACACATCTCTTTTCTATGAGCCCTCTCACAGCTTTTTTTTTAACTGTAAAACACAGGCCCTCACACGGGGTTATTACTCGTTTAAGGCTGAATCTTTTTTTTTTTTTTTTGGCTTGAACATAAGGCTTTTCTCTGCCACCAGGTTTCAAAAGCCTCTCCYTGCTTTATATATATCTTGGCATCGGCACTCTTCAACCTTTTTACAAGCCACATGGGAAAAAAAAATGCCTATCCCCCCATGTACTTTAACATGGATTAAAGAGACAAACAGTTTGCAATATTACAGTTCATACCACGGCGAGGAAAGGAGATTTTTAAGCTCCGCGCGGGACCACGCAGCGCCGCCCTCATAGCTTCACCTCACGTGACCCCGCTTTCTCTTTCTCCCTGGTTCCGAAAGCCGCCATGTTGTGGGRTGTTACCCCCCGCTCCCTCTGCGCTGCCGGGTGCACAATGTGGGAAAGGAGTGTCTTCCTCTGTTCGTCGCGGAGTATGCTGACTGCGCTGAAAGCTTCCGCCGGCTCCCTCTTCCCTAGGATACCGCGTCGGATAACTTCAGCCCTGTATAGCCAGCCATACCCACCCGCGGCTCAGGGTCTCCTCCCCACAATCCAGAGTCCGTGCTGCAGCATTAGGAAAAGGAGCAGGAGGCAGAGAGGCCGGGGCAGGGGCGCCCGTCCCCAGCCCCGCGGGCCGGGCCACGGGGGCCCACCCCTCTCTCTCTCTCTCCGTCCCTGCACCAAGCCGGAACRGGAGAAACTTTCTTCCTTTCTCTTAAAAACCCGCCTTCCACAGGGTTTAAATATGTGAAATTGTGAGAAGCGTGATTGGTTCAACGAACTGCCTGTCAGTTCGGGTCAAACCAGGACACTTTTTTAATTCTTTAGGCTGGAAGTATGCTGCCCTGGCATGCCACTTGCAAGCTATGCATTCAAAGGATGATAGGAAAATGAAGAAGAGGGGATTTGTAGAAGCATAGCACCTTCGCCASCAAAGAAAAAATCCCTCCTGGAGCTGGTGAAGTGTCAGAAACAAGAAATCAAGCATCTCTCTCTGTTAATATTATAATTCCAAACAAAAGAAGCCACACACAATAGTGGCATGAAACTTCTGTCAGCGAGTTGCTTTCCTCCAGCTTGTGAGATTGCTGCAAAAACAGAGCCATACATATTGTAGTTATGCCAGTGGCAAGACAGCACAGAAGGGATCACCTCTAAAGAAACAAAGATCAAAAAAAGAAAAGAATAATCGGTGATGATGTGATTATGACCCTAGAAGCAGAACTTTCGAACCCCATTTGGTGTGCAAAGCACTGTGAATATTACTTTTTCCCTCTTGGCTTTGTCTTTTATTGCTTCTGAAGATGGAAATTGYATTTCCACCCTCACTTTACAATGACTTTGGAGTAATTGGTTAGCAAAATACATAAAGCTGAGGTGGAGAAAGATTTACTGCGGCAGTTTTAGTTGTATCCATACAGAGTGCCATCTAGGGGAGCTCAGTAAAACCTCATCCAAGATTGGAAGCTTGGTTTGTCCTTAAAAATCCAACTGGAAAATGCTTCACCTGTAGGATAATGCTCCAGGATCTTGCTGCAGCTACTGAGCACACTGCTTGGAGTGCATAGGGTGGCATTAACATTATAGGAAAATAAATTGGCAAGCGATTATGACAGGGTACAAATGAACTAGGTCCATAAAATCAACAATCCCCTGTTCAGCTTGTGAGAAAAATTATGAGCTTTTAAATCCTAACTTGTAAATGTAGCGATTAAATCAATTAAGAAAATTATTTTTCTTTGTTTCTCCGATAGGACAGAAAGGAAGTCTTTAACTCTTACAAGCATATGAGGAAATTAGCAAATTTTTGTTTCATTTTGTTGGCCTGGTTTGATCTCCTGTTCTAACGTTATATATTTTTAATCAATATATATTTGGAGTAATATGATCAAGTCCATAATTGCACTTCTGCCTAACATTTCCTTTACTTAGCATTGCTTGAGTCAGCCTAGAGAAGTCTGTTTTTTCTCCTATCTTTCTGGAAATTGTGATAGGCAAGCAAATAAATTCTGAAGGTCTCAAGGCAGCTAATTATGCTGAGCTACTTTGATGACGCTTGAATTTCTACCATTATTTAATTTCCTAAGATAAACTAAAGAAAATGTGCTTTACTTTTATTCTTTTAGAAGACTCCTAAAATTCTTGTAAGAAACACTCAGAATGGCCTGTGCATTTAGGACCAGCTCTTCAGTCTTCAGGCACAGAGCCATATGCAGATGAGGTTCCTCTCTCCTGCAGGAAGCAGCATCTGTTCGTTACACCATCCCTGTCTTCTCAGACTTGCATGCTCTTTTGTCGTCTCTTTTTGGCCTAACATGGTCAAAAAACTGTATCTTACACATGCTTGTCTCACAAGGCATTGCATAAAAAGGCCTATTTCAGTCTAACAGCCTTGCTGTATCTCCTCTACCATATACATTTCCTAAATTCTTTGGGCTAGGAACAGTCTTCAAACTCTATACAGATCCCAAGGCACAGTTCAGTCTATGGCTTGGCTCCTAGATGCTGTTAAAGACACATATCTGGAAGACTTCATTCTGCTTATGTCTCTGACATCATTTTTGCATCGTTATAACATATTCTTTTCCTGGGAAGAGCTGYGATAGACGGGTTCTATGTTAAATCAGGCAATGATAGAAACTGTTCTCTTTTTTCCTTGAGCTGCCCAGTGGTTTTTCTCTACGATATTGACTTAACAACTTATACATATTTGACATTTACAAGTACCAATGGAAATAAAAACTGAGTTGGCAAATATATCAATGTTGTTCTGTCACTTTGTCGTCCCTCTCATGAATCCTAGCACCCCTTTTACCAGCAATATCCACTCACATAACTTCAACATGAAGATAACAGTAAGTTCCCTTTTGTTTTTTGTAAGCATGATTTACAGAAAGGGCAATGAAAATCAATTATAATTATGGCTAATACACTAAAAAAATAGATCTGTAATGCTTGGAAGCAAATTAATTGGTAGAAATTGTATAAATGGTTAAGAAGTATGTAGTGTGTTCCTGCTCTGTCTAACATTTTTCACATTACAAAACTGGAAAACTCAAAGAGTTAATGGTACCAGTGGGCAAAATTCCTCCCATTTTCATCCCCTTCCAAGTCAGTGTCAGTATCCATTGATTTCTACAGGTCTCAGGCAGTGGGACATAGCACATGCTTCAGTTTTGTGCGTACCTAAGCACACATAATACTTAAGTAGGTGTACATATTTCTGAAGGCAAGAAATTGTGAAGGATCTTACTTTTATTTCACACTGGGTAACAGTGGGTGAAGTTGTGATGGGATTTATTTTTTTCTCAGTAGCCAGCCCTCTAATGCAAGCTGTCCTTCCTCCCATTTCCTGCTTTTAGGAGGGAGAGGTGTTGTTATTTAGCAAGTGGCTTTGTCTGATCTACTTCATGATAAAATGACAAACGCAGAAGAATAATAAAAAGAGCCAAAAATTTCAATGATAACAGAGCCACTTTCTCCCTTTTTAAAGAAAAGTATGAATAAATCATCCATAATAGGATATGATTATCTTTTACAGTATCTACATTATAAGAAGCACAAAAGCATAATAAGCTTCAGAAAGGTAAAAATGAGTTTTGCAGTGCTTTTTATTTTGTTGTTCAAGGTATACTACACTACATGGAAATGAATCAATACCTAATAAATGTATAAAATAAAGAAGGGAAGCTTAATTCTTCATACTGGATGTAGCTGACAACATTATCTAATTTTGTTGTTAGTATTCTTTAATTTTTACTTGGCCAACAAGCTTTTTGCTTTGTGTTCTGTTTGTCTTAGAAGCATTCAAGCTTTGACATGCCTATGTACAATTGCAGGACAATTCTCACTCGCCTGGCACTAAATTGCAGTAAATCAGTTTTAAACTGAATAATCTGTCATGGGAGAATACTGCATGTTGTTAAGCCCTTGTCTCCTTGAAGTATTCCATGTTAAAATGCCAAGATGGGAAATTGTATTAGCCAAACACCTCTCTATCTGCCAGCAGCTGCTTTGAGTGGAAATCAAGTGATGTGAAGAACCTGAACTGGGGCAAATCCCTTCCTGAGTGAGGGACTGGTACACACGCATCCCTGTCCCTTTCTAATTAGCTCCAGCAGTCACTGTGCCCACGATTCAATTAGCACTTTGTTATTGTAATTTCATTCTAACCCTAATTTTGATCTTTTATAATGCCTCAAGCCGGCTAAAGTTCTTTTCCTTCTGTCAGAAGGGAGTTACTAGCAGGGAGCTGGAATGGCYCTGCCGGACCTCCCCTGGCAGACACAGTGCCTGCTATGTGAAAATGTACATTTCACCCTTCAGCTAGATCTAATTTAGAAATCTTTGAGCTCTTAATGATTTCCTATAGTTTGGCCTAATTGAATCTAAGTGCTTTTGCATTAAAACTAGAATGCCCAGCTGGGCTGAAGCTGAAAACCCGTGACCCTGAAACACAGTCCCAGAAACACAGAAACCCTCCTTCCTCTATGTTGGCAGTTGCCATCCGCTGCAGCAAAGCCACAGCCATCTTCCATTCAGACCCAGTGCATAGATGTAAAAATAGTTTGGTTAAGACCAGGGTATTCTGCAGAACTGAATTGTCACCAACACGTGCAGCAGCTGCTCTAGGCAGTGATGCTGCTGCAGCCAGAGGGACTCAGCTGCAGGAGCTGCTCCGGCCCAAAGTGTCCCTCTGAGAGGGAAAGGGGCTCCTTGCTGCTGGGAAATGTGCCACCCAGGTCAGCACCACAGTGGGGAGCTGGACTCTGGAGCTCTCCCTTCTCTCTGTGACTTGAGATGCCGTGTATGATTGACCAGCATGTCAGAAGTTCTGCCTCCAGCAGGTGCTGGGAGCAGGAAGAGACGTGATGGCAGACTCAGAAAAGCTGCCTGGGCTCTCCTCTCTGTGTCTTCCAGCAGGGTTTGCTGTTGGCTTTTGTCTAAATCTATTAAARCCACTGATGAAATCTCATTAGTTTCCCTATGAAATTCTCTTCTTGAAGGCTTCTACAGTAGAGGACCATATATCATGCAGGGTTGATCCATTATCAGTGGTTTGTTTGAGGTTTTTTTCCCCAAAATCTGCTGTTCTCTTTAATGTTCAGGCAGGAACGAGAAGTATTTGCATCATGTCTAATTAGAAACCTCTTCTAAGAACACCATACAAATATTGCACAGTACAGAATTTCTTATTGGTCTATTAATAAACATAAAATATTAACAAATAACTCCCAAACAAATACAGAATATGAACTCATAATCTTATCCTCAAGCTAAGAATGATTCAAATGATAGTATGAATAATATCTAATAATTGTCTAGCTACTAAAATTATATCTCTACAAAACCAGACTTGTTTATTTTTATTTTAAAGACTAAGTTTAAGTAAAAGCACTCCTGGTGTGTCCAGGGGGTTGGAAGAACTTAGTCAATTGCTGTCACACATTCAAACTAAATCAGACTGTTATTTACATTTCGCAATTTCTGGCCCACTAAATTATACTCCCAAAGTAAATATCATTGCAGTGTAGCAAATTATTTACAAAAGATGAGCTAAGGAAAGCAATTCCATCATTTCTATTTTCATCGAGGTGAAAAACACAATCATCTTACTCAATCCTATGCTCCATTAGCAGGAAAATTTTCCACTGAAGTCAGCACAGATCTTGGTTTCATAGGAAAATACTGTATTCTGTAGCAACAYCCCATCTCGCTCTCAGTAAGGTCAGTGGAAGACATGGTCCTGAAGGTAATGGTAGTAAAGTGAGTCCTTCAGTGGTGTTTCATAGTGTGCTACATTGGCAGAAGAAGAAACATCGATTTCATAGAATCAAAGAGGTTCATCTCAAAGAACATATTTGCTTCTGGTTAAGAAATACATGGGAGTGGGAAATTTAAGAAACTTCAAAGTAACCTGCACTGCATCATGGAAAGAATGTTAGACCTTATGCATTTTAATAATCCCCACAAGGGCAAATCACCTGATTCATTCAATGACTTCTGTGTTCCAGTTAGTGTCAATATGCATGCAATATAGCACCTTAAATTGCTGATTTTGAAGTTTACTTCTGTTTTTAATAAAACCCCCTTTTTTTCCCCCAGAAATGTCACAGAAACAAATGAAATCTTCTCTTCTAAATGAAGGATGTTTCATTTGACCAGACAGAAGTATTTTTTTTCAACTTTTAATTTGGCAGGAAGTGGGAGAATCCTCAGTTTTATGCAAATTGATTTATTTTTGACTATGATTTGTTTTCATTTTCCTACTTTGAACTCTTTCACAGGTGACCTTCTGAAATGTATTGTAAGTCCAATTTGGCAGTTAGAGACAGCATACATCTCCAAAATCACCACTTCAGTCCTCATGRGATGGTATGTAGGACTATCCTCTCCCTGCGTTCACATACAAAAAACTTTGGACCTCTCCCTAGAGACGTTCACAGTGTGAAGTTGAAGAGGGGTGGTGCATAGATCTCGCCAATTTGCCTGCATATTTCAAACAGAACAATATTGTCTCTGGACTTCAGCCAGGGAAATAATTTAACTTCTCAGAGCAGACAATTTTTGTCTTTGGCACAGTTGATATTCCCTAAAGAAATAAAAAGATCAGCCTGCAAGCTATTGACTTAGAAAAAAGAAATTATTCTAACAGAAGTGTGTTGCAGTAATGTTACTTTTARTCAGTTTAATCACCAGATTTTTCCAATTCTAGGTTTATGCAAAAAATATTCAYCTGAGCAGATATATAATACCAAACATACTTCCATATTTATGGAATACATATTTCCATAAATAATTGGCAGAACAATCTACCAGTTGTTCATAGTTTTTTGCAGATATTCCCATATCCTTATAAATTTTATCACAAGACTTTTGTAGATTAAGATTAAAGATTTTATAGAATTGATCACTACAAAAGATRTTCACAATTTGTTCTTCAGTTTGAAGTGTCACTTGTTTATAAAGTTTCAGTTTTCATAAATTTTGAATTCATGATAACTCATGAGCTGAATACCAAGATTAAAATAGTAACAATAAAAGTCACTTTCAGGATTCAGCATAGTTTCTACACAGTTTTATTTTCCCCATGATTGCTTACTACCAAACACCCCTTTACCACCTGGCCCTGCAGCAGAGCACTCGGGTGACAGTCACACTGGGCTGGACATTGAGGCCATGTGTGGGCTGTTCACACCAAACACACCTTGAGAATGTGTTTTCAAACTTTTAAAATGTTTTAGGTCACTGTTTTAGCCCGACAGATGCCCAAAGAATTTGCAGGCATGGCTCAGGGGTCAGCACAGGCTATTGATCAGTCCAAATACACTGTGTGCAAGTAACCATGCTGCTGTCAATGTCTGCAAGCTCAAAGGGTGCAGGTTTTTRGGGTCAGTTGGCCCCTGCCGGAGACCAATCCTCTGCATATTTTACTTACTAGTGTAGCTGAAGCTTTAGAGGCAGCAGTACAGCTAAACTACTTTTCATGTCAATCAACACTGTATGAACAATTTTTGCAAAGATGAAAGAATGARTCTGATCTTTACAACTCAGTTGACTTCACACTTGTATTAATTTCCTCTTTCTTAAGTAACAGTTGCAGCATTTACYGATTTTAGATCYTTGGCAGAATAAAAGCAGGTAAAAAGATCAGTGCATCTTATACAATCTTTTCTTTGACATCCATGAAAAACTGTATCTTTGCACTGCTGCCGAATCCCATTTTTCAGATGCTGTCTCTCTGTTGCAGCACAACCCCAAAAAACACAGCTACCACATAAATGATGCATAGGCCAGGCAGTGATACAGTACAGTGAAGAAAAGCAAACATTGAGGCAAGGAGGAGCTGGGGCAGGGAAAAGGAGGGAAGCAGGAAATGCATGAAAAGCAAGGCATACAACATAGCAGAAATCAGCTACTTTGAAGTATTAGCTATGGCAGGAATCACATGGAATGAGTTCTGCATCATCTGCCAATTTTAACATATGCCCTATGGGATTTTAGCTGAAGCACTGAATCAGCATCATACTGCAGTCAACCATACTGTCTTTCCCACAAAAATTTCTCTCCACATTCCACTTGGGGGGAAACCCCACAGAGCTGACAGGATCAGAGCTTCACTGCACCTTGGGGAACTTGTGGGCCAGGGCAAAAGGATCAGCCTGACCATGGTGCCTCATGAAGCAGCTGTTGTTGACAGTAGAAGTCACAGGGCTGGGCAGTGGAACAACTGAGAAGTAAATCTCAGCAAATTTTATTCACCATTGCTTCTTTCCAGACCTCTCACTGTTTTTTCCTCCCAAGCAGAGACTGCTTTGTCCCATGGCTTCTCAGTAATACYGAGCTGGAAGTCAGTCACCCGAAACAGTCATGCTGTTCTTCCAAATGCATATGGCAGTCTACTGTAGGCATCAGGAGCATGATTCATCAGACCAAGGCTGGACATAAACATCTGAATTAGCTGTCTAGACTCCATTTATCGTGTAATGAAAAGGCCATTTCTTCAAAGTGACACACCTCATGCTAATGTTGCTTTCTAAAATGAGTGGTACACCAGAAAGTGCTTATTTCCCTCCATGGATAGCAAAGGGAGTTCAGCTGTGCTTCAGACATGGTCATGATACTGCAGACACATAAAGTTAATGAAGTGAAGCTCAGTCATTGTTGCTCTATGTAAGGAATAAAATAATCCAGAAATCAGACTATCGTAGTCCAAGATGCCTTGTAGCTGAATTGATACAATCAAAGTTTCATTTAAAAAAGCATTCCATTTCCCACAGCATGTTTCAGTTTTCATTTAATATAGAAAACACTGTTGAATGAAATATTATTATTTGTAGTATTGCTCTTGARTGTCCACTTGACAAATCAGGATGTACCACAACTGGAACATGAGATGTTACATAGACTTTAGGTACAGGATCACTTAAAATTTGTCTGTTCCTAGAAGTAGGTGTCAGCTTGCTCGTTTCTAGGAATCGGCTATGCCTCCTTGCCAAGAAGAAAGCTTGTAGTACTGGTAGCCTTTTCCTTCCTCACAGCTTTTTGGGAGCAGCCTCTCCTAGCTCCAGCCTGAGGCAAGAAGCAATCACGAGCAGTGGTGTTCTGGGAGACTCACACCCTCATGTTTTTTCTTCACCACATTAAAAGTGTAAGCATGGCCATATGTGTCATTTCTGAGTTTTCCAGAGCAGTACACATTTACACAGACCTCCAGAAGGAAGGCCTCCAGAACAAAGTCTTATTTCTGCACTTATCCACAGGGACAAACCACAACATTTAACAGGGATGTAGAAATACCCATCCGGATCACCCCAGTGGTCCCTACAACCACTATTCTGACACCAGCAGTGGCAGCATGATACATTCTTTAGGGCAAGTATGTGAAAGTCACATAAAAGGTGTGTTTCCTTCAACTCTTTATGTTTTTTTTGTCTGTGGGTGCCCCAGGAAAGCTGAGACCCTTGTGCCCACCCAGTCTGCCAGTGTCCCATTATGGGGACTCCATTGATCAGTGTGCTGTATTGGAGGGCAGTTCGACTGACTTACTCAGGGACATGTGCTGACAACGTATCAGAGCTGAATCCTTTGCAACAATTTAGGAATGGGAACCCCCTCCTGGATATCCCCACTTCTATCAAGTATGACTGCTAGCACCTTTGAAGGACACACACTAAACAGTTTATGGAATAACACACTTTATCAATAAACAGTCTGATAATAGAAAATTGTGAAAAGATAAGTTTAGAAGATTGCAGTTGATAGCAAAAACCAAATTTAAAGCAGTAGACAGACAAGCTGTAATCACCAGTGAAAGCTATTTTGAGATAATCATTCAGCACACATAGAGTAAGTTTCTTCTTATCCAATAGGCATTCCTGTGGAGGAGGAGACAGGTTCAGCCTTGTCAGCGGATCTCAAAAGTTATGATAGTCTTCCATAATTTCTTCTCATTCTTAACTTTCGCACTCATTCTTTACATTTTGGGTGGAGCTTAAGTGACACCAGTCATGCATACTTTTGTTACTGATTGGTGTAAAATTCTCTTGATTTGCTCTTAAATCCCAGAATAACAGAATATTCGGAGTTGGAAGTGACTCAGATGGATCATCGAGTCCGACTCTTACAGATACGGGCCTCAAACCCATGGCCTTGGTGTTATTAGCATGTTATTAGCATACTGACCATATGCTCTATGGTCAGTAAAATATTCAGCACATGCCCAGTGAGGGGTGGTCATACCTTGGAGGCAGGCACACCTTGGAGGTGTGTGTTAATATTCCAATTAGATTATAATGAACCAAGGAGGAGAGTGATTTTGCCAGAGTTGCTGGTTCAGCAGCAACACATCTGCTCCTGTGTCCCCTGGCTGGCAGGTGCTGTGCACTTCATTGCTGTGCACTACATGACACCATCGAGTAGTAATCCCTGCAAGGATTACAACAGACCCTGGCTGAGATGTCTCCACTATGCTCTACCCTCCATTTCATCCCTCTCAGCATGTGCTTAAGGTTGCAGGTTGAATGTGTGGGGAGTCAATGTGGAATAGGTTTCGTGCATGCCAACCACGTTCCATCCAGGAAGTAGCAATTGCATTTCACCCTATAATTTCTGTACTGTTATAACTTTCATTAGAATTTAAATACAACTTCCCAGTTTTCTCTAATTTTAGCTCAGTCATCTTCCCACAGTCAGCTTACCATTTTCCCCAGTCTATTCCCTCTCGTACATCCTCAGAATCAAGTAGTTTCATTCATAAGTTGAAATTTGCAATATTGTGACCTCCTTACCTTTTCTACCCAGTCACGGAGGGATTTTATTGGAGTGCTTCTTTCCTTGTTGAATTGAGGCAGTTTATGGTGGCTTATAATACAATATTTGTAACAGTAGCAATACAATAATAATACTACTGTGTGAGTCCTGGCATACTGATACGGTATTTAAAGCATCAGAATTGTCTGGATGTATTTCCCTTTACCTGACCTCCAGCCATTCATTACAACCTTGAATACAGAGCATCTGACTCAGCTGCTCTCTCTCTACACCAGTAGAACTGCCTGTCTGCTGATGGCCTTTTCTCTCTATTTCCTTCGGCACCGGTCAGCACCCACAGCCCTCCTTCTAATGTAGCATCCTATGGCTTAGACTTTGAAGAGTAAAATGTTCTTAGTCTGACAGGTATCAGGAAGCCCATCTCAAAAAACAGCATCTTCATTGCATTTTCAAGGATTCATTCTGCTTTGCTTTTCTTGCTGGCCGTGTCACATCTTCTGTTTGATTTAACTCCCTGTGCTGAGGCAAAATAACAACTTGTCAGTAACGGGATTAAGATATTAAAAATATTACACACAGTTGTCTTGGTTTTTATAGGTTGCARGTTTAATGATGTTCTACATCATGTCCCTCAGGTCTTGGATACTAAAGGATCTTGCTTACTGTGAGGATCTCAGCTTTCACTGCAAAAAGGGAAAATATCTACCCCCCTCCCTACTGCAAAAAGCTTGAAAACATTATTGCAGCAAAAATAAAAAATTGAAAATCTGGAATAAATATAATATAAAAGGTAGGTTCATGATTTTTATGATACATGACTTCAGTGAGGGCAGAGGGAAGGGACACTCCTTCATTATTTCTGAATGTTTGCCGGGGTAATACTGGTGGTGGAAATTTCATCTTTGGGAATGCTCTGCCACCAAAGTCTTTAGAACAGTAACAATAGCATTCTCTCCTCAGTTTGTGTGAATATGAGTAGTCCTACAGTCTCATTTATTCTCTCTGCAGATTCAGTCCTTGATCTTGCAAGCTATTTATTTTGTACCCCTGAAAAGTGCTGCAGTGGTATGCAGTAGTGGTATGCACAGGTAAGAAGCCCTGACTGTGCAAGATAACAGATCTTGCAGCTAAGCAAACTGAGTGCAAAAATTCAGAGACATTTAGTTTATCTATATTAAATTTACCTTTATAGAAATTGCAGTATGTTCAAATCCTGTGTTACTAAAAAAGGAGATTACATAACACAGAATTCCTGTTCACTAATTGTACTTTACTCCAAAAGTCAGAGGATGCACCTCTCCCACACTCCATCCTGGCAACACACAAACGCCAGCACGGAAGTAAAGAGAGGGATTTTAATGGAAAATCTGAAAGGTTGATACCTTCCTTCCGATTCCATTAGGTGGAGCTCTCAGACAAGAAGAAATGAATGAAAAAAAACAACCCAGCAGGCACCCTTAGGAATTATTAGTACTGTACTATGCGGGTATTTTTCCCTGCCAAGAGCTCTCTTTTCTTGATAGAATTCATTTGTGTCCAACTAGAAATCTTATTACATGCTTTCAAAACTATTATTACTGAGCAACCTGCCTCTACAACTAGGTTTTCACTAGCTTAACACATTACCGAGATCAAGCTGCAAACTTTGGAGGTAGCTGAATGCTGCATCACTGGTCTCAACATAAATAACCAGACCAACAGAGAAATAGTTATGGAACACGGAAGAAGAGCAGATAAAGAATTTAAAAGCAATATATAAAAATCAGAACATTCTAGCAAGTTCCTGAGCGTTAATGACAGAAGTTCACTGATATTAATGGTGCAGGATTCAGCTGTAAATGTTGTCATGCAAATGCAAGGGCATAAATCAAATAAAAATGGCAAAGTGTTTGCAACCTGATTTTCTGCCGCTTTCCCATTCTAGCTTCTACTCTTGTTTTGATCTTGCAAAGTTTCAGAGTAGCTCTCCCAATTCCTACACTAGGGAAAAGATGAAAATAATCCTGTGTAAAGCACTGTATGAGCAAAGGACAGAATGCTGGGTACATATTTTCAAGACTCTTGGCTCTTATACCACTTGTTCGTTATTTGCAGTAACTTAGAAGTGTCAATACTTTTGCCAAAAAATTCCGTTTTTTGACAAAATAGGAAAAATGTAAGCAATGTTATAAAGCATTTTACAGAAATTAGCAGAGATTGTCCAGAGATATACGGAAGGAAAGAGTCTGAACTGTTTCCTATTAGACTCTACACTTTAGTTAAGAGAAATGATTAACTTAATTTAATCAATTAAACTGTGATTAAATCTTGTTAGTTTTATCTTTTATGAAGGCAAACATGATACATTTGTAACTGACAATTTCAGTAAAGTTTAGCCTATCTCCTACATTTATCCTTGATACAAAAATACGATCATTTAATGACTTATGAGGTATGATGCTGGAAGGTGGTTTGCATTTCGTGTTTGAATATCATGTCTGGTTCCAGATTTTGCAACAAAATCTTATGCAGACACTTGAACAGTCTGAAAGTCTGTTCTATATTCAGACTTTTTTAAAAACTGTACTCTATTATACCAAAACCACCATTTAGCACATTGTGCTAAAATAAAAAATATTCAGTGCCCATGAGACATGAGAACTAGCAGCTTCATTTTTGTGTTGAAATCAGTTGGCCTCAATATTTGGCAAGCTTCACTTTTACACACTACTCTAGATTTGCTTCACCAATGTAAAAAGCAATCTTCTCATAGTATGACAGACTGCTGCAATGTAGGAAGGGTGTCTGTCCCCAACACTGAAGCTTTCTCCCTCATTTCCATAGTCTGCTCGGCACAATCCCTCAGAGGAATGTTTAGTGACAAGGATTATCTTTTAAGCTTTTAGTTTTTCCCACAGACACCTACCACTGACATTAGGAAGGGGTCACAGGTCAGATCTGACCTTTCCTTCTTGGCACAGACACCATGGAGCAGGATTGTTCTGGTTATACTGGGCAAAGAACACTGCTTCCGGTGCCTGCAGCTGTAGCTTCCACAACTTGTTTCAAATGCAGAAGGCACAAAAAGCCAAAGCATCAGGAGCACATTTTTAACTTTCTCTTGCCTGCCTTCAGGATGGCTGTAATGACTACAGCATGGGTAGGCAGTTTTCAAGCTCTTGTCTCTGAATCTGTTCCTCTCTTGTATGACAATACATATCTGTGCTTTGATATGCTCCATTCTTGGTCATATATGGCTACTCATAGCCTCTACTGTACTTATCCTGAGACCCTTACCTCTAATGGAGGGAGTTATTATTATCCCTATTCGATGTCTTCAGGCTACGTGACTTCTTTAGCATTATCCATGGAGCCCAGGGCAGAGCAGGAAACTGGACCCAATTCTGATGCATCCCAGCTCTGCCCATTGAACTATACTTCAAGGTAAGGTGACATTACACAAAGAGATGARTGTAGGTCTGATTTAAACTTCAAGAGTGGGAATGTAGGTTATGGCAGTCTTACCCTGCTTGCCTACACACTAGAGAGAAATAAGCAGGAGAAGGGTCAAGACGGTGGAGAACTGAAGCATTTTGGAGCCCCACAGCGAGCCTCTGATAAAGTCCTGTAGGCAGAGAGCACAGCTGGTAAGATTCATCTGGCTAGGCATGGCAGAACCAACATGCCCATTTTCCCAGTGTAAAYCAAAATGCTCTTTCCAAATCTGAAATTTTTCCACCAAGAGCTTGTTTTTAGGAGATGAATATTTTTCCTTGGAATTTTTTACAGCAGAAAATTCTCAGCAATCCACTATATGCCCCCTTAATTCCCCTCCTGCTTTCCAGCATCCGTGCCCTTGAAGGGGTAAGAATATTCTCTTTTCCATGATGCAGTATTTCCCTAAAGTACAGTACGGTTAAAAGACAGACAGGCAAACTTAACTACCGAGATTTCCATAAAGTTCAATTAAAAGTGCCAAGCTATTGTGACTAGCTTTGTCAAAATCTAGGTGATAAGTTCTGCTGTGCAGCAAACCGTGCTTCCTTCACAAAATGCTGGTGAGGCATGGTGGGATGTTACTGCTCAGGAGGCTGCAGGCACGCAAACCTTCTGGATGCATCTCCCCAGCTTGCATCTGACCCACGCACCGGCAGCTGAGCCGCCCCTCTGAAAGGGAGGGCCTGAGAAGACAGCCAGTGCACATGCTCTGGGCTCAGAAGGGAGACAGTGTGATCTTGAGAGGAAAATAGCATTTACACAGACAAAATCCTCGTCTGTTACTGATCATGCTGCACCGTTATCTTTCTTTTTTTCACCTGATAATCAGGCATGGTGCTTTGAAGYGAACATAAATCCACTTTTCTTGACTTCTTTGCCTATGTTTTTGGAAAAGAGCTCAGTGCTTGTACTGTGTATCCCAATATGGTTTCTTTTTTAATATCTGTTTCAGAAAACACACCCCTACTGCAGCACRGTGCAGCCTATAGCAATGAAGAGGAAAAATAATAAAATCCTTAAAGACAGATCTGGCATTCTGAGTGCTATACTTGGGTCGAACTTGGATTTGAAAGGCTTCTTTAGACCATCAAAAAAATATTTTCTCCCAGTCTCACAACAGGTTATTGGATGTTAGAAATTTCTGCTAGTAATCATGTGGGGATAAGTTGAATTAGCTGAATTCATTACACTTCTTAAAACCAAACTTTTATTTGCTCTGAATAAATTCGGTCTCCTATTTAGTAACAGTCTCCACCTCCTCCTAAACTTCATTAAAGCCTCATCCTGTCAATGGCTAGTAAACATAGGTGCTTTGAGAGGATCCTGAGCTGCCGTGATAACCAAAGCTTCCCAGCCGAGTTACATGTTTCACTCAGGACTGATCTGTTCAAAACCTGGTAATCCTGCACATTTGTTAAACAAGTGGTTCTGTCATGACCAGCCCTGACCTACTTTTCCCAATGCCTTATTTGTTGCGCACACGTTTTGGCTTTCCTCTGGCTATACTCCAAACACAGGCTGCCTTTTGCTATCTCTTGGAAAAAATGCTCAAAGCAATGTCCCCCTGATGAGGGGACACCAACGCCACTCTGCTACACAGAGGAGAAAGTACAACATATTGCCAGCACCCATCAAACCAGAGATATTAACCTACTCCTCAAGCAAGCTTGGGATTCATTTCTCTTAGCTGGCCAGTTTGACTTCTTATGGCACGGAAACAGAGGAGCAAGTTGAACATAAACACGTGACTCCTGCAGAAACAAAAATCTATAGAGGAAAATCCAAATGCCATTAAAGGGTAACAGCATTTAACGGTGACCATGTCTAATCTCTCTTTACTACTAGCAAGAGATAAATAGAAGAAAACACTAGTTCACTCCCTGCAGAATACATGGTCCCTCATCTTTCAAACAGACCCAGGATAGAGCCTTTTGCTAGGCATATCGATCTCTTTCACACTGCACATGAGCTATCATTTTTTTTCAGGACATCTTTCTGCTCTTTAAATGACAGCTTGATTGTTGGAGCCAATCTCCATCCCAGCAAAATTGTGTATCTAGTGGTTGGGTGAGTGGAGCTATTAGTCCTAAAGTCCAGTTCTGTGGTCACTGGCTAAAGAAAATGATTTAAAGTTGAAAGGATTCTGTTTTGATGTCCAATATCCAAATCTTTAACTCATTAGGGATTCTCTAAAGTTGCATGCAAAACCAAAAGAAAGGCTCTCCCCCAGCTCTTCCACTGAACTCAGTATGATGTTGGGCAACTCCTAGACATTTTCTAAATAGCTCACCTTGGGTTTGGTTTTCAGTAGAGATTTTTCAGTCCAAATGTATGATGTAAAAGGACAGATTTCAATTCAGCGCAAATAAAAAATCCATAACCCAAGGTATTTGTAAGATGTTCGTGTAGGAGTGTGCAGGATGAG